>JAHHFK020005456.1:0-104095 GCA_024533555.2 Aedes koreicus | reverse complement strand
TTTTTTTTACCAGTTTATTTAGGGTAACTGCCCCCATATTAATCTCATTGTTCCTATATTCATCCTACGATGAATCAAACAATTTCCCGGGTAATGATGCCTCCAGAGCACGACTATTGGATACCCTTGTGGCCCGAGGTAGACAACCCTTCCGCGAAGTAAGAGATGTTTTGGGAATGCATGATCTTCCCTACATGCAAGCGATTTACGAATTCCTTTGTTTGTCTGATCTAAGAGTGTAATGTCATCACCCCCTCCCTTTCACTCTAGTAAATTCCCTGCCATTGTGTCCCAGTTATATTATCCTTTTGTTTCCGTGCTACTTGTACCTGCCCAGCAAGCTGTGGTCACCCATCTGCAGCTTAGTTCCAGTAAGGGACTACAGAGACCGAGGATTTGGAAGATGTCGCAACCATGAGCAGCAACAAATACCTGAAATAAGTTACCTGCCTAGCCCCTTCCGAACAATAATGTGACCCATTAACCTCGAGCTAGCCACGAGTAATTGGCACCCCACTTTACTAAAATTGAAAAATTATACATTGTAAATAACAATATTGAATATCAGCTCCGTAAAGTGTTACACACGCCTGAGCCTAACAAATAGGATGAATTGCAAAGTGATGAGATTAATATAGGTACATTAGCCTGGGACACGGATATATGAAACAAAATTATTTTCGTTCCCTATTGATTTTTGGGAGCCTTTTGGTTCCTATAATAACTGTGCAAAATTGCAACTTGATCGGTGAAACTAGCGCTCGCAGTTTTAATTTTCCATAGTATTTTATATGGCAAAACTTACCTTTTCAAAGAAAGATCTGGCGAGATGACCCGTTGTCCTCTAAAAATAAATCAATCCCTCAACTTGCTGGGAAATTTTTCAAAAAAACCTTTCTTAGATGACCGCAAAGCGATCCGACGCTTGTGGAAAACGTTATTAAGCTGAAACTGATTGCTATCCAATCGAACGGCTCATTGGACTGTTTTTTCTAGCAGCACAGTTTCTCCTTGCTGAGTGAACATAAACAAAACACAGTGGTTGCTTCGCGCAGCCAGCAGCAGGTTGCAGGTGGCAGTGCTGCAAGAGAAAACAGTTCAATGAACCGTTCGATTGGATAGCAATCAGTTTCAGCTTAATAACTTTTTCCACAAGCGTCGGATCGCTTTGCGGTCTTCAAAGAAAAGTTTCCTTGAAAAATTTTCCAGGAAGTGGTTGTATTGATTTATTTTTCAAGGACAATGGATCTCCTTGCCAGATTTTTATCTGTAAAAGTAAGTTTTCTCATGGAAAATCCTATGTAAAATTAAAACCACTAGCGCTAAAATATAGTTTCACCAATCGAGCTGAAATTTTGCACAGTTATTACAGGGTCTAAAAGGCTTCCAAAAATCATTAGGGTACTGGAATTTAAATTTTGTCCCAGGCTAAGGTACATCTTCCCTATTTATACGGCTCAATCGCGTTAGCTTTACAGAGCCAAAGGCAATTTTTGTGAATTATACAAAAAAAACTATTCCTAAACAAATTATGATTCTTCTTCTTTCTTGGGGGCGATTTTATGTTAGCTTTTTCTTGTTCTTTTGCAATTCTAGCCGACTCTTTTTGTTTACGGAACCCCGTTGACATGAATGCGGCGAACTGTAACAACGCACGATCGCGAGTATCCATCTCCTTCGGTTCATCAATACGTATTTCGGTGTCCACCGGCATGATGACAGATTCCTCCGTGTTATCTTCCAGCACCTCTAGCGTATCCAATTCTCCCTCACCTTCAGTTTCTAATCCTCCGGTGGCTGTACCTCCGGTTACTGCACATCCGGACGTTTTCTTCAGTTTACCGTCTTGCTCCTTTTCTTGACTTTGCACTTTCGGTCGACTCCGATTTTGCCGCTTGGGACAAGAAGCCATCAGGTGTCCCACTTCTTTGCAGATGAAGCCTTCGTAATACATATTTCCCTTCCGATTGGCGAAGTGCAGCGATGACGGGGTTTCCTGCTTCACGTCCATGTACGCGCCACGCACACCAGTGTAGGCGCAAATGCCCAGCTCCACCAGTAACTTCTCCCGCACGATGTGTTTCACGTGTCCATATTTTGACAACACCGTAACGATCTCCTGGTCGGGAACCTCCGGTGGGAGATCGTATATTCGCACTTAGCAGATGTGATCCTGGGCATGCGACATGTGTATTTTGACCTTTTTTCCATTCCCATAATGGAATACCAGCTCGTCAGAGTTGGCGGTCAGCGCGTGCAACATCGACCGCTCAGACTTGAACTTGACGAGAAGGAACTTTTCATCTGCAATGCTATATGCAGCTTCAATTTCATCAAGCTCCGCATCCAAGCCTTTGACAAAATTTGCCACTTCGCCTAAGCTTGGTTTATCCGCTCCATTGCCGAAGGTAAATCGCACAGTATTTTTCAACTCGCAACATTGCTGCTATAAAAAAAGCGACCGGGTTGTTGAAACTAGAACAATGCAAATTTATTACAATGCTGTAGAGAAGAAGGCTATCGCGCGAAAAAACAAAACTCTCAACCGTCCCAAAAAAAAGCAGAGACAGAACTGGCCTTAATAAGTTGTCAATATATCATTGCACGATGGCGTCATCACTACAGTTTTGACAGTTCAGGGTGCTTTTTTACGTAGACTTAGAATATTTTCGGTAAGATCGGTTTGAGATTTTGTAATCTGAATTTATTGAGCATGAGCATGAGAATGATTGACCACCCACGGATGCTACTCCGTTATTGCCAGATCAGATGTATTAACACAAAGAACCAACAGATGATGTTTGGGACTAACATACATACTTAATGTGCAAAAACTGGTGATCCATTATGAAGCAGCGGCGCCGGCCGTGCCCGAATACTGGTCAAGTTAGGAATGGGAAGGAACGTGTTGACGTGATACTCGCTTTGAAGGAAGCCAAGCAATTCTCTGCACTTCCACGAGAAATCACTGGGATGTTGGATAGTTGGGAAAAGGTCAGCAGCAGGGTTCGTTTTGGTTAACGATACGCTGAAAGTATATAACTAGCACTATCCGCCAAAAGCAAGGGACCGCTCCTTCAAGCAACAGTACATCGAACGCCAATTGCACCGCATCCCGAATATTCCGGCATGATCTAATCACCGTAAACTCGTAAATAATGGTGATCGCTTTTTCTACCTGTGTAGGTAATAGTTAGGCATGAGCAGTGGCATGTCCTCTTTTGATTGTATTTACTAAAGTTTTATTTTTCCCGTGTAGTGATGAATAACATAACGCATATCTTGTGATAACTTCTAAAATGGAACTTCTATAAAAATTATAATGAATGAATTTTATACTAGACTACCTAATTTCATAGGATACTTAATGAATATGAGAATCGACCTTCTTCCATCTTTCACTTTTTTAAAAACACGTTTTTCAAAAACGGTTTTACGAGTGTATTAGTAGAACGATTGTAAGTGGAAAACAGGAAAATTTAAATTAACACTGCACTTGATCACTTAAAAAAAAAAAATATAAAAAACTGAAACAGTTTTTCAAACAAAAGGGTGTACCACCTTAAACTGCATCACAGAAAAAACGCTTTAGGAAATTACCCATTGGGTATTTTCTTTTCAAAATTTGGGTAGAAGTAGTTTAGAGTGTTTTTGTTGTTGTATTTTATGATCATTTTTTAGAAAATTGGAAAAAATGGCGTCACCCGAAAAGCAACCTCGCGAATTGATTTTGCCCAAGCACCTGGGAAATCCTCAACTGTCGCATCGAGACATCGGAAAACAACTCGGTGTGATTAAACATTTCTACGAAACTCAGAGCATCGAACGGAAGGAGAACCGCGGTCAGAATGGTTGTTCTATTAGTGAACATGATAACAAGCGTGTCGTGACAGCGTTTAAGCGGAATCTCAATGCTTCGGTCAGGGATGTGGCCAAAAAGTTGAATCTGTCCAAGTCTTTCGTTCAGAGAGCCAAGGACCTGGAGGGACTGCATACGTACAAAGTGTAGAAGGCTCCAAACGAACGATGATGAACGGCAAAATACGGTGAGAAAGTCACGGGCCCAGAAACTGTACACCCAGATGCTGACGAAGCCTCATTGTCTCATCATGGATGATAAGACTTACGTCAAGGCGGACTTCCGGCAGCTTTCGGGGGTACTGTTCTTCACCGCCCAGCACAAGTTTGATGTTCCGAAGGAAGTAAGGAAGCAGAAACTTTCAAAGTTTACCAAGAAATACATGATTTAGCAAGCGATCTGCTCATGTGGCAAACGGAGTGCGCCGTTCGTGACTACCGGTACTGTAAACGGTGAAATCTACCTCAAGGAGTGTCTACAGAAGCGTCTGCTTTCTCAGTTGAAGCAACACGAGGGCCCTACGATCTTCTGGCCGGATGTAGCTGTGTGCCACTATTCAAATGTTGTCCTAGAGTGGTACGAAGCCAAAGAGGTCACTTTCGTACCCAAGGACATGAACCGACCCGACCCCCCCCCCCCCCCCCGCCGCCAACATACCTGAACTATGTTATTATGAAGCAGGCACTACATAAACATCCCAAAGTGGTCAAATCTGAGGAAACCATGAAGAAAAAGTGGATTTCCGTTCAGAAGAAGCTGTAACCAGATGTTGTACAGAACCCAATGAGTGGAGTGAAGCGTAAGGTGCGAGCACAGATAAACAGACGTAACACTAAGAACAAGTTGCCTTACAATACATCGCCTTAAATTTAAATTTAGAGATGTTAAAACACTAGCGCTATCTGACGGCCGCTCTGCCTATTTCAGTGTCAACCATGTTTGATTGTCATGCCTGCCGCAACAGCTGCCAACGAGCGCGCCCATGAAACACACGCACACTACTTCAGGCTCGCTTGATTGTCAATAGTTTGTTTTGAAACAAGCGAAGCAGGTTCGTAGAAAAGTGAAAATTAGTGGAAAGTTAGTAAAGTAGGTTCAGTGTAGTTTGCAAATTATTCCGGCAAAAAATCTTACCCTTTCTCAGGCTTGTAACAGTATTTATAAGCTGTCGAGTTGAAATGGTCAAAGCATACACGCAAAAAAAGCGCAGTAGAAACTACCATTTCGAGGGTAAAATTAAGCGCAAACACCAACAGTTTTCACCTGACTATAAATGCGTTTGAATTTACCATGCCTGCAATTAGATCAACCATGGTGCGGTTGATATCAATATGAGGTCTGTCAAACATACCACAAATGTTGAAGGTGTACCATAAACGTAGTACATTTGGCAGAAATTTCATGGTAGTTTTAAGAATAGGCATAGTCGGGTAAAATGGCAGTTTTTACTACAAGATTTTTTTCTGTGTAGTTTCCGCTCTTCGACAGCCTTTTGCCCGCCTCCATCAAACTCCACCACAAGCTCCCTTGACTGGCAAAATTTCATCCACTGCGCGTATCTACGTGATGTCAAAATTAAATTCTTTGTAATAATAATATTAATCTCAATAAATGTCATACCTTTCCACGTCACGGGGAAATCAAAAGAAGGATTTTCCGCAGTTCCCGATTAGAGCAAAATAAAAATTCACATTTGAATTCCATGTTTTTACGAAGAAAAAAACAAACAAAACATTTCCGAACACACCCATGACAATGTCATAATTGTCGATGCGAGCGCTGTGAGTGGTTGTTTGGCCAACTATTTGTATTAAAATTAATCGTTTTTTTTTAGGTTGATCAATTAGAGTGTTAGGTCTGTTTGTCTGTGGTGCGAGCGTACGGTTATGGTATTGAAGTTGAATGAAATAAATATGCCAAAAGCTTAATAATGGGTTATATTAGATTGTCTAAAAGTTTGAAAAGGATCGGTCAACTAGGTAATTTTCTACAGTGTTTTTTCCGTTACGCAATTTGATGTGGGACACCCTTTATCATTTGTAAACGCGAACAAATTATTTTAAATTCCACTGACATTTGACTTTGTTGAACATTTTTATTATTCCAAGATTCCTTTTCATTCCAATGTGTTGGATTTTTTGTTGAGTTTGTTGCAAATAGGTATCAAGAAACTTCATGCAAAGTTAAAAAAGAAATACTTAAATAATGACACGATTTTGAAGGATCACAACGAACTTAAGGTTGAACTTTTCATTCAACAGGACCCAATTCCAATGGGAGCATCTAATGAACAATCACCATTATCAATATGTAATCTGCAAATTCATTGGGATTGTTCCGGTTCAGAAATAGATTGAATCAAGCTTTCTATAATGGTCAACACACGAAATAACATCCTATATGATTTCTATACAATCATTGGACTTATCCAAATGCATATTTCACCCAATTAGCTAATGAAAATCCACTATCACCAAAAACACTAAATAACTCTTAATACAGGAAACTCCCATTTACGGTTAAGGACATTCCTGGAATGAATGCGTAGAAAGAAGAAAAGATACTCTAAAAAAACAAGGACACGCTTCCTTTCTACCAACGTCACGAATCACGATAACGATACCGACCCGCGGTGATGAAATGCTAAAACGGAGGAAGGGACGGAACAAACAAAAAAGTTATGCGTGTCCTGAATGGTACGAAAAATCATCATCTCGTGTCTTGTTCATGTCGGGGTTTTTTTTTTCGCATGATTAACCACAAAAATATGTGGTTCAAGGCCACTTCGTCTTCGATTAGGATAACCTTGAAAGGAAGAACCACCGACGATAAGACGAACACTATTGCCACTGAAAGGGAAGCATGACTATTGGGTTTCGCTTCCGACATCCGACTTCGCTGATGGCGTCCCGGTCGCTCTTGGCCATCGGATACCGGAAGCTAGGAGGGGAACGGTAGCATCATTAGTCAAATCTCTGGAACCATAAATTACGCCGTCACACAGTTCGGAGGGTTCCCACCGTGTACGCATCAGGATCGCATTTTCTCCCCCTACCTCGATTTGAACAAATGTCGCCGCGCGTGTCGCGTTTCGCTCTTGGTCTGCACTTTTCATTTTAATTTCTAACTTTTCGGTATGTTTTCGTGGAAATTCTCGAGTGGCATTAGGGCGTCGGTACGGTGAGTAGCAACAGATTCTTCTCCCTCATTCGAATCCCCTATAAAAAGTGTAATAACATTATTCTATAGTTTAATATGTTCACACATCTTCACGCTTGGTGCCCCGAAGGAGTCGCATAATCGACATGGTAGTAAGCACACGCATCCGTTTCTGTTTGCTTTCTGAGGGGCAACTGGATCCGGTACGGTATTTGAATTCAATGATGATTGAGAACCCACATACGTATTGCGTTCTACCGATGAGGGTTTCGAATCGAAATCGAGTAATTCGATTATTGACACAGATGTAGGAATCAAACTCTGGTACATGGATTTGTATGTTTTGTTTTAAGTACAAACTCCAGCTCTGTTTTAATAGTTTTGGGATGTTTGCGAAGTTTCCTCTTCTTACTTACCTTACCAATCAGACTAAGGCCGGTGTGGCCTCTGCTGTACACAGAAGTTGTTTCCATTGTAATCGGTCCATGGCTGTACTTCGCCAGCCTCGCTGTCTGCGGGGGGTCCGCAGGTCGCCTTCTACTTGAGCGATCCACCTTGCTCGTTGCGCGCCTCTTCTTCTTGTACCTGTCGGTTCGTTTTCGAGAACCATTTTCACAGGGCTGTCGTCCGACATTCTTATGACATGCCCAGCCCATCGTAGTCGACCGATTTTTGCGATGTGTACGATGGGAGGTTCTCCCAGCAACTGGTGCAATTCGTGGTTCATTCGCTTCCTCCACGGTCCGTCTTCCATCTGCTCTCCACCGTAGATCGTACGCAGCACCTTCCGTTCAAAGACTCCAAGGGCGCGTTGGTCCTCCACTAGCAATGTCCATGTTTCGTGGCCGTAGAGAACTACCGGTCTAATTAATGTCTTGTAGATGGTCAACTATGTGGTTCGGCGAACTTTGTTCGATCTTAGCCTCCTTCGGAGTCCGAAGTAGGCACGATTGCCAGCCATAATGCGCCTTTGTATTTCTCTGCTGGTGTCGTTATCGGCGGTCACCAATGAGCCCAGATACACGAATTCGTCTACTACCTCGATTTCATCACCGTCGATCTGAACTTGTGCTAGGAGGCTAACATTGTCTTCTCGTGAGCCTCTTCCCTTCATGTATTTTGTTTTTAACGCATTAATCACAAGCCCAATCCTACCAGCTTCAGCCTTAAGTCTGATGTACGTTTCCGCCATCGTCTCAAAGTTACGTGCTACGATATCAACGTCGCCGGCGAAGCCAAATAGTTGGACAGACTTCCTGAAGATCGTGCCACTCGTGTCTATCCCAGCTCTTCGAATCACACCCTCCAATGCAATGTTAAACAACAAACACGACAATCCATCACCTTGCCGTAACCCTCTCCAAGATTCGAAGGGACTTGAGAGCGTCCCTGATACTCGGACGACACATATCACTCGATCCGATCGAGTTCCGTCTTCATAATTGCCCAGAATTTTCCAATTGGGCGAAGTTTCAGTGAATTTGTTGGGTTCATATCTTTTGGCACAACATTGACTCCGTTGGCTCGGTACGACTCTAACACGTTTCGAGCGTAGTGGCAGGATGCTAGATCAGGTCAAAACAGAGTTGATCCTTTGTGCGTCCTTATGAAAGATAAAAGACTCTCCTTAAGGCATACTTCCGTGTAATTCGCACCGTTGATTGTTCCGGCGCTTTTTTCACCACATCCGCAAATCAAGATTTTCACGGACAAGTTCCGATCGTACACCAGAATGTCGATAGGAACGTTTGACATGGTGTTAAGTTTGATTGAAGGCAGACTTCTGAAGAGCTGGACCCATCTCAACCGTGAACCGATTTACCCTTGTCAACGGCTTCTTGTCGCCCTAAGGTAATTTAAATACATACTATATCTGTTCCACCGGTATCTTGCTAAAGGGTCATCATTTCAAACCATTGGGTTATCTTTCCGCATTGGTTGTAGACCTGGTCAACGGACCTACCAGAGAAACGGAGCGGAGTCTATCATCGTCGTGACATTAGGCAGCCCTGGGCTGTTGAGCAACTGGAGGGTGGAGGATGGCTACATCCATTGCGACTACTTGGCGTACTGTTCATATACCACGTACTGATTTTTGAATATCCTGTAACGACGCAGTTTAGAGCACCGATACCCACCCGAAGCAGCATGACGTGACACAGTGCGGCATGTGTGCACCCCGATGGATGAAGGTGCCCCATCAAAGTACGCCAACTGTGGCGCTAACCACGTAGGCAGCAACCGAGCCTGTCCCAAACAAGCGGAGTATTTGGCCATCCGCAAGCAGGCGTCCACCAAGTCTCGGCCTGGTCAACGCCGCCCGCCACCTCGAATGGACGAGGAGAATTTCCCGACGCTCCGGTACCAAGTGCCGATTCTGCCACCAGTTCCATTAAACCATCGCCATGCAAACCGCTCGTCAGCCTCCGTTCAGCAACGATTCGCGGCAGCGCCCGCCGCTCCTATGCCGGCTGCTTCTCCAGGCTGGTGCAATCCGAGTTGTAGTTCCCCCACGCAACCACCCACCGATGGACAGCTCTATGACACGGAGCAAATGGTCGAGTTCGTCCAAGAGGTCTACCGCCAACTACGTTCCTGCCGCTCGAAGGAGGAACATGACAATTATTTTCAAATATGGACTACAATCGCACCATCAGCATCCTTAATTGGAATGCTTGTTCCATCTGGAACAAAACAGTTGAGCTCGGTGACTTCCTTAACAGGAAGGTCATCGTCACCGAGACACATCTCAAGCCGGAACTCAGCGTTTTCATCCCAGGATACCGGATTGTGCCCGCGAGCAACATGTACCGGTGATTGATCAGGTGAGCAACTCTGTACCCATTGATAGACCCACTAAAGATTTAATACAATTGCGAAACGCCATCCGAAGGCAATACCAGCGAGCTGGTTTGCCAACGCTAAAAAGACACTGTAATCGAGTGACGGAAATTATTAAGGCCAGAACGGTGGACCTTAAGAATACAATTTTGCCGGTAAGATCCGCTCTCCCAGATTGTGCAAAGCCGTTCTGGAAGTTGACTTGATAACTCCTGCAGAAAAGGCTGCTGAGATAAGTCAACACTTCGTCAGCTCCCACAATCTCGGACAAAACATCGTCTGTCCACACGAAGCTGCCGTTAGCGCGCTTATTAGATCCATATAAACCGCAACGACTTCACAGAGGAGTAGGAGATCTCAGCTGAAGATTTGTTGACTTCTTACAAAGGCTCAAAGAACATGAAGGCCCCAGGTTTCGATAATATCATGAACTTGGAGCTCAAACAATTGAGCACCTAGTTCTATAACTATCTGGCGATGGTTTTCAACCAATGCCTCCGACTTGGCTACTTCGCCTCGTGTTGGAAGTCAGCCAAAGTCATCCCCATCCAAAAACCTGGGAAAGATCCTTCATGTTCCGAGGGCTATAGGCCCATCAGCCTTCTCTCATAGTATCGAAACTGTTTGAGAAAACTATCCACCGTCGGCTTCTCTCGTCTGCCGACGAGCTTTACATCTTGCTCGACGAGCAGTTCGGATTCCGACGTGGTCGCTCAACAGTGCACCAACTTAACCGAGTAACCAACATCCTCAGGCGAACCGAATCAAGAAATACTTCAAGCCAGACTTCAAATTTCAATCAAACGCTGGTCACTAGAACTGTTACCCATCTTCATTCCACGTACAGCTGTTATGCCCAAGAACCAGTTACCATCAACCACTTCGTTGAGGCGAAGATTGAATTGAACTGATTCTTTGACGTAAATAAAGGGCGAACACGAAATTATTGCGACACATTCAACAGGGCATAAATTTTTTACCATTGGGTAAAAATCAACCAAATTTTGCACACTTTCTCATTGATGTGTATTGTTTACATGCTGTCAAACTCGAAGTCGTGTTTTTCGATTCAACTAGTTTCACTTCCGTTGTTATTATAGGGTGAACAATTAGCTCCGGCAATATTATTTTCACCGGTCGCTCAGCAGCGAAGTTGTTGGTATGTGCGATTCCTTCAGTGCGTTTACAGTGTTGCGAAAGGCCTCCTCTACCGTGCACAGATGTTGAACTTCTGTGTTGGTCGCCTTCATGTTGTACTCGGTCTGCGCTATCAGCTCACGAGCCTGCTTGATTGTTTGGTTGATAATCGAAATAGGAGGGACTCGAACCTTTTATGCCCTGGACGACTTGATTGTTAGGGCCTATTCGTAAGCCACGTAGACTTATTTTTGAAAATCATAGACCCCCCCTCCCCCTCGTAGACTTTTCTCCATACACTTTTTGGAAAATTTGTATGGAGCGTAGACTTTGGGCAGGATTATTTCCCTCATGGTTACTGCAGCGGGTTTATTGACTTCCACGATTGCACATAGATCTGCTTCTGAACTCCTATCGAATGTTTTTCCGCTCAGTACTTCGAAAAGCCGCGATAGAGGATCAGCTATATTTATTTTGCCTGGAACATGCTTGATTTTGTATCGATAGGCCTGCATCCTCATAGGCCCCATCTCTCCTGCCGCTGATTCAGTACCGAAGTCTGACTGAAAAAGTTAACAAGTGGCTTGTGATCAGTCAATACGGTGAAATTCAAGCCCGTCAGATACATCCGGTACCTGTCTGTTGCCCAAGCGATGGCAAGGGCTTCCTTGCCCAGCGTCGAGTACTTTTCTCCGTCGGGGTCAAGCTTTTGCTAGCGTAGCTTATAACTCTAGGCTTGCCGTGGATATGCTGCAACAAGACAGCTCCAACTCCGTTGTCGAATGCATCTGTGATCAAAGTAGTAGCGATCTTAGGGCTATAATATCCTAGATGCTCAGGGTCGATTAGTGCAGCCTTGATCTTTTCAAATGATCATTTTCCCTCCTTCTTCCATGTAATTTTTGCTCCTTTCACTGTCATGAGACGTAAGGGGGCGGATTGGCTAGAGAGATTGGGTATAAACTTACCGACATAATTCACCAGCCCGAGGAAGCTTCGCATCTCCGTGGCATTCTGTGGTCTTCGGAAAGCTTGTATGGCACTTACTTTATCATTCATCGGTGAAATCCCGTTCTGTTACAAGGTGTGGCCCATAAAGTTGACTGCCCTCTTCCCAATTTCACATTTGCTCATGTTCACTGTCAGTCCATGTTTTTCCAACCGATGTAACACTGCTTGCACTCGTTGGTCGTGATCCTCCTCGGTTTCTGCTTACACCAAAATATCGTCGATGAACACCTTTATTCCTGTGAGCCCCTTTAGTGAACGGACTCGCCTCTATTCTCTCGCTGGAATATTTCTGCGGAACAGTTCATACAGAACATCAACCGCTTATATCTGTTGGAGTAACGAATGTCGTAATCTCTCTAGACGATGGTGACAGCTCAATTTGATGAAAAGCTTTAACTAGGTCTATTTTGCTGAAAAAATTACAACCATCCAGATGGGGCATGATTTCGTCAAAGGTTGGCAACGGATGACGTTCGAGTATTATCGGCGATTTATCGCCTAATTAATTTATCGCTTCATTGGCACGACGCATGTCTACGCAGAGACGAACATTTTTACCCTCCATCCTTCGGGGTCACAACGAGAGGTTAAGCCCATGTAATATTGAGTGGTGCTGGCTCGATGATGTCTTGCTTCAGTAGGTCTTGCAGTTTACTTTCGACGAGGTCTTGCAACGGTATCGGTAGGCGTCGAAACGGTTGCTGTACAGGAACTACACTTTCATCAATTTTAACGTCTACTTGCAGATTTTCTTTTTTTTCCGATCGGTGGTTCTTCTTGCTTCATCACACTGAATACTTCGCCTTCAATTTTCAATATCTCCAGATCCATCGACTTCTGCTTACTGAGGAGGTTGGATCCTTTTTCATTATCGACGACGTATATTTCGTGGTGAACCGTTTTCGGGCGGATGCCGATGTCAGTTTTGAAGATTTTGTGGACTTTCAGTTTGCCATTTTCATAGACTCTTAAAAACTTTCGGCCTTCACAGCTGTAGCTAACTTTACAACCTTTACCCTTCAAGACATGGCTCGAGACCGATAACGTTCACATGAGCTCCCGAATCAACCAACCAATTTAATTTCACTCCGCCGATAAAACAGGTACCACATCATGCTCCGCGCCTCTGGCATTAATTTGCTGTCGGTCACTATAACTGTCACTTTGTCCTAGTTCATTTTCACTCGAATCTTCATTGTTATCAGAATCACGCACTTGAAGCAATCGAT
The DNA here is from genome assembly GCA_024533555.2 of Aedes koreicus. NCBI lineage: Eukaryota > Metazoa > Arthropoda > Insecta > Diptera > Culicidae > Aedes > Aedes koreicus. The sequence continues at coordinate 90,859 of JAHHFK020005456.1, read as the reverse complement.
TTTTCTTCTTATTCTTGTTTTTCGTGGCACCGTGCTTGTCGTCTGATTTCGTTTTATATATTTTATAAAAAACCCCGCCATTTTTCCACTTTCCCCAACCTTTTTCCCCCCCTTCCCCCCCCACAAAAAACACTCCCTTCTTCTTTTCGCGTTTCACTTGAAAAACTCTTACCTCGTCCACCGGTATCGATATTTTCTTCATCTTCTCCTTATTTCACTGGACGGTTTCCAAAATTCTTGCTTCTTCCACAATCGCCGCTACCGTCAGAAGTTTCTTCTTCAATATAACCACGCGAAGCTCATCCGAGCGGCAATGATCGAAAACTTGCTCGGTTATACGCATATCAAGCAGCCCTTCCGTAATCACAAAGGCGACGCTGTTCCTTCAATCGCACGACAAACTTCATCCTCTTTTTTTGTTTCATGCTCCGAAACACGTACCGGTCGTATGGTATACTGGCCAATGGAGCAAAATGTGCATCCAACAGTCGAAAGCTTCCTTGTAAACATCCGAGCCTGCTGATGCTGGAGCGTCATGGCCTTCAATTTCGAAGAAGATGTTTTGGACCTCAGTCCCCGCGAAATGCAGCAAGTAGGATTTTTTTCCGCGATGGCAGTACTATGCAGCTCACCTCGAGGAACAATTCCAACGATCGTTTCTATTTTCTCCAGCGCTTACCAACCGAGGATGTATCGGTTGTGTCAAACGGAGGCAACGATGGCTTGGATTCCATGTTTATCTTTTCTTTTCTACTTCTAATTCACTTTCCAGCGTAGAATTGTGAGTTGTCCGTGTACTGGTCCCCCCCCCCCCCCCGCTTTCTCCCCCCCACAACCAACAACAAAACAAAAGAATTTACTCCCCCCCCCCGCCCGACCCCCCGCCCCACCCCCCCCCACCGCCAACCAAGAAAATAATACCACCACCCCGCCGCCAAAACCAAACGAGTGTAAATGAAACACGCGTGTACAGGAGAATGGAGAGTTAAATTTAACTTTGATTAAAAATTTACAGATGGAAAGTTATGCTTCTACCCTGCTATCCGAGCTTGGTTATTTTTGACAGATGCGAAGTTAAAATTTTACCATCGTGGCTGCATTCTATTCGAAAACCGGTTTATCAACAACACAGGGATTTTCGAACATGGCAACATAACTTTCGAAGTGTCGCTTTTTAACCAAAGTTAAATTTAACCCGCGAATTGGTTGGTCCACAGCCATACAGTGTTGTCAGTTTGCTTGCTAGTTATTAAAGGCCTTCCCAAACTGCAGCGTTTGTTTTGTCGCCGCCGCAGCGAAATCGCGGCGTTTTTTAATCACGTCGGTTTATGTGCTCCCATAAGCCGCCATGTAATCTCATCGTGGCGATTTTTTCACCGCGATTTCGCTGCGGCGGCGGCAAAAAAACGCTGCGGTTTAGGGAGGCCTTAAATCATTACAACTTTGATTGGCGCTGGGTGGTCACACGCGAAGGTTCGGAGGCAGCACTTTGTGCAGCCGAATTCGGGGGATGTCTCTGCGAATTCGGATTGCTAATTCGCGAATAATGTTTTGTTGCCACACAGGGTTGTCAGGAACTCTCGGAGTCTATATTTGCACTGCGGTAGGTCCAAACGTTGATGATATCGGAGAAGAATTTACCGTCGATTAGAACATGGCCGATTTGATTCTTTGTTCGTTGGTCAGGTGATCTCCAAGTGGCTTTGTGGATGTCTTTGCTGGGAAAGAAGGTACTTCTGACTACTAACCACGGGAGGTAGCAAAGGTCATCGTTGGTCGTTATCGTTCGATGGCCGTATGCAGGCTGTTCGACCCAATTACTGGTCTCTACAGGGTGCGGCAGAAAATAATGCGAAAATGTTCAAACTTGAGTATTGGGTTAATTCGTGTAGCTAGTGACTAATTTCTGTCGAAAGTGTATTTGTTTATGTTTGCTTTCAAGTGCTGCATCCAAACATTCTATTTGTTTTATTGCAAATTCGTCAAAATGTTCGCGAAAGAAGTGATCACCAGTTTGTTGCTCGCCCAGAAGAAACCGAAAGAGATTGCCAAGGTGGTAGGGTGCCAATTGGCAACAGTTTACCGCACAAAAAAGTCCCTGCAGGATGGTCCTTAGCAGCGAAAGCCGGGAGCGGACGTCCGCGCTTTGCACGCACGCCGAACGTGATCAAATCGGTCCGTGCAAAAATTGCTCGCAACCCGGTGCGTTCCATAAGAAAACTTGCAAAGGAAGCCAATATTTCGGAGAAATCCATGCGGAGAATCATCAAACAAGACCTGCATGCATCTTCCAGAGCCAGAGTGAAACTTGATTACGGACCGGGTCAAGGAACTACGAGTGACTCGTTCCAAGAGATTGCTTTCCTTGTTGAAGAAGGAAAAAATGATAATCCTGTTTTCCGACGAAAAGCTTTTCAGCATCGATGCTGTGGCCAACAGCCGCACGGACCGGTTCATTTCACCGCAGAAAATGGAGAACGTTTCGAAAAAAGTTAAATTCAAATTTCAAACCAAACATCCGGCTGGTGTCATGATGTTCAGCTTGGTGGCGTCCAACGGTTTGAAAATGCCGCCTGTTTTCATTGATGCTGGAGTTAAAATCAATACCGAAGTGTATATCAGTATTTTAAAGGACCAAGTGCTTCCCTGGGTGAAGGCCAACTTCTCCGAGGACCAAAACGTTGTCCTACAGCAGGATGGAGCGCCGTGTCACATGTCCAATCGAACCCAACAATGGTTGAACGATAACATGAAGTTTTGGTCGAAGGATTTGTGGCCCCCTAGCAGTCCAGATCTTAATCCGTTGGATTATTCGATTTGGGCATATGTTGAAGCACGAGCCTGCAAAACATCACACCCTAGTGTGAAAGCCCTGAAGTCAACCATAACACGCACATGGCAGTCAATGTCGGAGGACTACGTCCGAAAGGCATGCTCTGGCTTCCGGCGTCGGCTCGAGGATGTTATTAATAAAAATGGAGGACACATTGAATAAATTTGTTTAAAAGGACTTTATAAAGATAACTGCACTCGAAAATGTTGATATTATTGCTTGAATTAGTTGAAAATGGGATTTGAAAGAAATAGAACAAATTTTCGCATTATTTTCTGCCGCACCCTGTACCTTGCCTCCCCATCCTACCTGAGCGTTCATGTCGCCAATATAGATGCATATGTTTTATGTGAAAGCATCATCTAGCTATATTTTGGACTTACGTCCCTTGCGCGCTCTAAACGTCAAACAAAAAAAAACCTCAATTATGGATATATTGCTTATTGAATCCCCATAAGCATTTTTCACTTTGTAAATCTTGTGCCGGTGAAATTTAAAAAATAAAAAAATAAGTAAATTTGATGCTACAAAATGATGATATTTATTAATTGAAATTATCTAGATCTAGCGGCTACTAGGTTTATGCGAATCTTAAACGCGGTAGTTAATTTGTTGATGATTTGAAATTTAAATACTTACGAAAAAAAAAAAATACATGCAAGGTACAATCGCAATATACGGCCCGAAAGGTCGCATAAGGAAGAACGCAAAACACGTACCTCCGTACACATTCATTTCCTATCCTTTTATTACATTAGTCCTCTGATAGATGGCTAACCTCGCAGAGGGTGGGCGACAAAATACGTGCCGTACGAATTTGAAGGAAACCGAAATTGTTTCCTTTCATCATTATCACGTATCTACATGGAAACATTCCGGTTGGGTTCGGGTTGTTCCTATTCGCTCTTCATGTGATATTGGCTGGAAGCATGCAAAAACTGGAATCTTATCGAAATTTATGACCATTTCCGCATGCCTTCCAAGAGCCGAAAGTGTAAAGGGAATTCTTTCAAATTAAAGAGAGAAAAAAAAACGTTTTATGCAAAATGGTATATTGGCGTCACAATGCTGTGATACGTACGTAAATCATATCGATGCTGATAATATAAATAACGAGTTACTTATAAAACAATGAATCTAGAAACCATGCCCTCCATTCTGGAAGCAATTCAAAATCATTTCCAGGGCCCCTCTTACCTCGGGATTTTTAACAACAGTCTGCAGCTCGTTCAGCTTGCAGTGCACCTCCATAAGTTTGGCCGACTTTTCCGGCAGTATCCTGTTCACGACACGATCCCAGTTCTGCTTCACCGTATCGTACAGCGGCAGCAATTCACTGGCCATTGCCGGTAGATCGTCCTTCGAAGCCAACCGGAGGAAATGGGACAGCGAAAGGCACAACTGTTCCTGGAGGTTATCTCGGTGCTTGTATTCATTGTAGTCGATCAAATTGTCCGATTGTTCCAAGGCCTTCAGCAGTGAGCTCCACACTGACACGAAATAACTGCCATAATTCGAACGACTGTCTATGACCGAAAGGGCAGCCGCTGCATTGATTCGCACCTTGAAGTTGTTTGAATTGATCACTATCTGACAAAGAGCGGGGAACAACTGCTTCTGCCAATCGATCCGGCTACCCTCGTTGAACATCAGCTCATTGCGCATCACGTTGCCAATCGCATAACATGCATTCCACTTGACCTTAACGTTGTTCGAGCTAAGAATATTTTGGACTAGCTTTTCCACCGATTTCTGGCACAAGTCAACCCAAATTGGTTGCGAAAAATGCTCCGCCTTCAACAATCGTAGGACATTTCCAACCGTCCGGACCGAATTGCAACGGACCTTATCATTATCGGCGGCCGCTGCGATAGCTGCTTCCAAGATTCTTTTCAGCATGTCATTACCGATCTTCTCCACATTCGGATCAATATTGTTCAATACCAACGCATCCGTAATGTTTCCTAAAGACCAACTGGCCTTAACCCTCGCTGCCACGTTTGGGTCATTCAGAATCCTCAGTATTGCATCGATCGTATTCTCAATGTAGCAAATGTTATCCCTCAGCGATGGAAACAGAATGTACACCGAAAGAGCCCGAACGGCTGCCGAACTAACGCCACTGTCCTCATCGAAGGTGCACCCGGTTAGCAACGATACGAGGACTATCTGACGATCGCGCTGCAGGAAAAAATAAACGATTTAACAAAACAACAACTCCGATCGAGCACCGTTGAGTCTACTTACAGGAAGCTTCTCGAACACGTGCACCCCTAAGTTACCCAATGCATCGCAGCAGATGCCGCGCAGGGAGGCGTTCTGCTGAATGTCCTGAATCTGTTCGGTAACGATCGGTAGCATGGTCACCCAGAAGTCTACCGACGCGTTCAGCTCGTCCTGGTCGATCGTTACTGGAAGAACAAAAGGATTAGGATTAGATACACTAACATACTGGCAATGCTTTAGGCTCACCTTTCAGTAGCAGCGAAGTGTTGATGGCATGCCCCAGCAGATCCAGAACCCGTCCCGAGTACAGCTTGATCTCCGGGATGGCATCGTTGAAGGAGTTTTTCAACGCAACCGCCACCAGTGCCAGGTGCTCGGCCAGTAGCGAATAGTGTGAAGTCATTGCCGAGAGCACTTGCAGACACTCCATTCGGACAGGCATCACCGCCGAGGGAGTAGCAAGTTTGTGCTCGTTAATTGTTACGCCTAAATTTTCCAAAGCAATTTGCAACAACCACGATATTTTCGGAGCAGTCGATGCCGACCCATCGCTGTCCGGAGTTCCCACTTGTAGTGAGGGCTCCAGTTCTTCGTCAGATGGCATCAGCTCTTCCTCCTCGTCATCAAATTGGACGCTCAAAGCTTCGGTGTTGTTCTTCTTTCTAGTCTCACTACTCTTGTTGGTGATTTCCGTCTTCGGGATCCCGACAATTTCGGAAATTTCCGGAGTGATTTCACTGACCGATATGAGGAAGCCCATCACCATGAGAGCACCAACCTTGATGGTAGGATCCTTGTGCCTCGCCAGAATTCTAACGAATCGGACAAACTTCGTAACGATGCCACGCTGTAGCCGGTGAAATGGAGTTGCCTGAATGAACACCGTTAGGCATTTCAGAATCTGTGTTAGAACAGAGTAATCACTTTCATCTGCAAGGGCTTGGGTGATCATTTGATACATTTCGGTTATCATGTTTCCCAAAGCGACTGAAAACGGAGTGAACGAAACGGAAGGTTTCTTGCTGCTTTCCGCTTGAATGAGGAACGGTTTCGATTTGTAGAGCATGAACGATATTGCCTGAATGGCCGCTATCCTGCATTTTGGAGAGGGATCCTTCAGGACACAGTTCAATAGAGACACGGTCGCTGGAGTTCGGCTTTCGTCGGGAAATATAGCATGCCAATAGCCGAACATAACTTTCTTTTCCACTGTTTGAGAGACAGAACTGATCAGTGTAAGAGCGGACAATCGCAGTTTGGACAGCTTGTGGCGATCGATTTGAGCTCGAGAGGTTTCACTTTCGGAGTAGTCCGAATCACTGGTCCGATAAGCATTGCTAGCATTAGGTACCAAAGTTGGCACTGAAAGAATGCAAATATTAATAATAGCTCTAATTTTACCAACCCAAGGAATCTACTTACTATCCAGGACAATGCTCTGCTCCGAGTAAGGTTGTCGACTGTTTTCGTCCCAAGTGGACCCGGTTTTGGTTGCTGCCTTTCTTGTGTCAACCTTACCACCTTTCCCTTTGCCAATGGTCCGTGTTTTCCTCGTCTTGGGAACCTTTCCACCCTTGTTGATAGGAATATGTTGCGGTTCTGGCACGCCCTGCTGTGAAACCATAATCTTCTGTGGCACCAACTGATTAATTCCCGGTATGCCATACATCATAAACGCCTTTGATACGCCCAGTAGCTTACCCAGGTTCTCATGGAGCCAATCGTCCTGTTGAATTGATACCAACCTCAAGCTGTTCAAAGCCGATATCATCAAACTATAGAAGGAAATTTCCGGCAACCAATCACTTCTAACCCGGAACGTCAACGATACTATAGCATCTCCTATCACGGGAAGATATTTTTCCGCCACTGGATTACCCTCCGTTGCTACTAGAAACGCTTCCAAGCAAAGCATCGACGCAAGATAGATCTCACCCGGCGAACTAATATCGTACGTCCTACTTCGGTCCACCTTTCTGTAGTCAGGGTCCGCAAGCAGATTCACCAGCACCCCATTGCTTGACACCAGGAAATCCATAAACAGCCCAACATGTTCTCCGCAATGTTTCAGCAAGGCTTGCAACGTTGCCAGCACTTCGCATATCACCTGATAGAAGCAACGTTCCAGGCACTTAAGCAACCAACCGATATGTACCGTAGCCACATTGACCGGAATAATAATCTTTTGCCTGCTGATCAATGTCTTTGTCAGACAGCATGCCTTCACGATCAGGGTATCTTCGTTCGTTGGAATATTGACGAAGGATTCTACCAATCGAACCGGTGCCTGAAAATGAATTATTTTTATTTTTGTAAATAATCAATCAAAACATCTGTCGATGTGCCGCGAGAAAAACACACCCTAACATCTGAAATCTGTTGATTCTTGTAATCCAATCCATTCAACTCGTTGAGTAGTATGTTCAGCTCGTTCCGGTAGTCACTGGACTGGCCCCCGCAGTTGATAAACAGGAATTTCGTCGATAAACTTAGGAACTGCGATTCGAGGTCCATGTCGAATGTTTTGGTGGAGTTTTTTTTTGTTTCTGTCCGAGCAGCTGACTTTGACGTTTAGATGAAGTTCGACCAGTTCGACGAGTTCGACGGTAGAAGTTAGGTCAACCGATGTACACTGAGAAATAAAAAGTAAATATTGGTCAGAGTATGTTTTTTTTTCTCAATTAGAATAATTTCTCCGAGATTTGATCTAGTTGCAACTGTTTGAATTTAATATTCAACCACGGTTCGTGATTCACATGTGACTTAACATCCTACACTGACTTTCACTTTTTTAAAAACACTATTTAAAAATACTTTTTTGAGCGTATAAGTAGAACGATTTTGATTGGGAAACTACACGGGAAATAATCCACACAAATTTATTGGCACAATCCATAGAAAATAACACATAATACTGATGTGTTCAAACATACACAGAAACCTCTGAGGAACACAAATGAAGTTTATGTGGCAAATGAAAAGTATGTGTGGCCTCACATAGTGTTTATGTGTACACATTGGAAGTATGTGTGATTACAAATAGCTATCATTTGTTGATCGCATTGCAAAAAATCATACGTCGGACACATAAATATTATCATTCCTTTTTTGTCAGTGTAAAAGAATTTAAAATTAGCACTTCATATCATCACTTCTAAAAAAATAAAAAATTAAACATTGAAACACTTTTTTTAAATTGTCACTAGTAAACGCGAGCAAATTCCTTTACATTCCACTAGAGAAAGCTTATCTTTTGACAGAGAGGCCTATTTCGTCTGCGACTTAAAGACTTCTTCAGTGCCGAGCAAGGTGTCAAGTGCTCGACTTGACGGGAACATCACAGTAGGTCTAGTATGTATAGTTGGTTTGTTTGTACCTCAATGTATGAGGTAGGGTGTATGGGGAGGTACCAGAATGTGTTTATGTTTTTGTTTGTTACCTAAAAGGTTGTTTGTTATTTATTCCTACTTCGTTTGGTGTTGTGTTGTGTAGTCAGTTGTTTTTGTGATGTAGGTACACATTTAAGCAGCCACGAATATCCGTTTCCATGATCCTTGCTAAGCAATTTTTTTGAATTTTGTTTGTGGATTGCTATGCTTTCCGCTACATTTGGTTTCCAAGGGTTTGTGATATGTCTTAAAATTTGTATGTTTTCTAAGTTTAAAAAATGTTCTTCGTTGAATATATGTTCAGCTACTTTTGATTTAAAATTGTGTATGAGCCCTTTGTCAGTGTCTTTGTTTGCTTTAGTGACTTCTGCAATATGCTCTTTGAAACGAATATTGCGATTACGTTTAGTTTGTCCTATGTAAATTTTTCCTCAATGGTCGTCACAAGTTATTTTGTAGACCCCGGATTCTAGCCCCCCCCCGGGGTGGTCATTAGAAAAAAATAAAATTTTAAAAAAAATAATTTTTATTAGTCAAAACTATTTCAAAACTAAAGTTCCGTAGGACTGCATTGCACGAAAGCGCTTGTAGAAGTGTACCTTTCATCTTGATGTTATCTACAAAAAGTGCACATCTGAGCAATCGCACTAGTGCCTAGTGCGCACTAGGCTGGTTGGTATAGACCAACAGTGTCGTGTACTAATACTCGACTGGTCGAGTATTAGTACACGACACTGAAGAAGTCTGCACATTGTAGACGAAATACGCGTATCTGTCAAGATAAGCAATAAAGGTAGTTGGAATTAAATGGAAATTACTAATCATTCTTCTTATTTTCTAGTTACAGGTATTCCACTAAACAGCTCACACTCTCCATAATTACGTTTTAAGTCATTGTTTACAATTGTTACTTTCGACTTTTTGACGTTTTTGTCTAGGAAGATTTTCTCTTTCGTACGGTCAGAAAGTACACGATTCTGTCAGGGACCTGGCAACCCTATCCTATTTACTAGAGTTTGACAGTATGCAACATATAACGGGCCCGTCTGACGTTTGTTACTACGGATAGGATTGTTTACAAACAATGCAATCTTTTGACGTTTGGTTGTTAGAGATGTTGGCTACAGGAAAATCGCTGTCCGCCAGGTCCCTGGATTCTGTTAATATAATACAGTGAATCAGAACAAGAACTTAGATTCTAGTACCAAGAAACCATACACCATAGACTACTTGGGATCAATGAGGTTCTAAAGCACTGAATCAATTCCAAATTTCTAGTTTTTTAGTAAGACGAAGTCACAAAAATGACACCAAATCGAATAACTAACACGAACAATTTTCGCTATTTCAATGTCGTTTTCGTTTTTGCGATGTAGCTCTACTGGTGATGCACCTTATACACTGAAAATCTAGACAAAATCGTCAAAAGGTCGAAGGTAAAAATTGTAAACAATGACTTCAAACGTAAATTTCCTGGAGATGCCAGGTTGCTTACATCCATATCCACTACCGACGGGAAGGTAATAGCTCCCTGTATCTGTTTCTGGTGTTATTTTGTTTGTAGGAGTGAGCAGATCGCAGAAAAATACGCTAGATGTCATTGTTTACAAATGTTCCTTTTGACCTTTTGACTATTGTATCTAGAAATGTTCGTTTTTGGTGTTGATGTAACACTGGTGTTTAACTTTTTCTGCACCACTAAAGGCAGCGTTGCACTCAAACAATACACTGTGTAGCTGTCAACGCACCGGTTCTGCAACAAAAGCAAAAACGAACAGCAAAAAGCAGGGGGTGCGACCGATGCAGGATTTTTTTTGTTTTGCTTGTGTGCGATGTGCGAATGCTTAGTAGATAGGAAGAAGATTGATGAAGATTTTAAAGATTTACTGCAAAAAGATGAAGCACGATTCAAGTTGATGTATTAAATTTCAGAGGCTTAAACAAGATTTTTCAAAGATTGATTCGCTAGCGTGGGATTCTTCGATCATCTTGAATCTGGATTTGGATGTGTCGCACTCCCAGGCAAAAAGTGCAACACCAGTGTAGCTACACCACGAAAGTGAACATAAAAATCATGGCAAAATAGTGAGCTACACCAGAACCATTGCTTTATTAGGTGCAAAGTATTGTACTAAGCGGTGTGTAAACTGAAAGTAATCGAAATTATCGAGCCAAGTGTTCTTGTATATCTATTTTGAATTTCATTTAATTCCTAATTGAAATGTTTTTCTCGTTGAATTGACGTGATTTAAGTCTTAGAAAAATAATTCTTAGTCGCACTCCAACACCAAATGTGTTCCACATTTAGTAAAAGTGCAACAACTTTGATTTTGACGTACTGGTTTATTACAGTGGTTTTCATGTGCAAAAATCAGTGGGGTTGTGTTTAACACATGACCGGTTGACGTATACTACGTTAAACCGTTAAACCGTTTGATTAGTTTCGTTAGTTTCGTTGCGGAACATTGCAACGCAGCTATTGTTCTAATGGGTCGTTGGGTTAGCAATAAGAAATTATTAGCGTCCCTGAAATGGGACGTTTGGTTTGAATGTTCGTATGCTGAAAGGGTTACATTTGTACAATTGTAGTGATGGTGTTGATATGATCGACCAGCTGGAGATTATTATCCTTATCGCCTTATGGATTGTTCAAGGTGTGTTTGGGAATTCAAATTTAAAAGTTAATGATATTTTTGTTAGTTGTCAGTCGCGAAAAACTCCAACTGATTGAAGCCAAAATCTCTAAAATCTATCGAGAAATGTTTATGCTTCAATTGTTTTCAAATTTTCATTTAACCCCTACCTTTGCCATAAGGCGTAGTCTGATCAAAATAGTGTGGGTATGGTCCTATTAGATTGTTAGATCATCTGTTTGTTAGAAAATTATATTGTACACTCTTTAGAAAGGTATAATGATGATACAGCCTCGATTTGAAAGCCTTTCTCCAGCGTCTCAACCAGTAGTTGGCAACGCATTACCTCTGGCTGCTTTCAGTTTCACCAGATAAACACGAGCTCGCTTGGCATCGGTACATGCTGTTTTCGGAGGATTTTCCGTACGTTCAATCTTAACGCCTTCCCGAAATTAAAAGTTTTCCATTTCTTTTAAAAAAATTATTTTTTCAAAAAAAAAAAAAAAAACAAAAAAAAAAAAAAAAAAAATATAAAAAAAAATAAAAAAGAAAAAGAGAGATTTTTATTACAAAAATACGAAAAAAACCACCCCCCCCTGCCCCCACAAAAAAAAAAAAAAAGAAAAAAAAAAAAAAAAAATTAAAAAAAAACAAACCCCCCCAAAATTGAATCGGTCGTCGAAGAACAATTGGCTATCTGATCAATGGTTGGTCGCCATAGATCATTGCACGATGGCGTCATCAAGGCGGTTTTGACAGTTCAGGGAGCTTGTTTATGTGGACTTAGAATATTTTCGGTAAGATCGGTTTGAAATTTTGTGCTCAGAATTTATTACGATTGAAGTAAAATTGCCGGAAAACAGACACCAGTACTTATTTTTACATCATTTCCTGAATCTAATCGTACGGAATCCAGAAAAAGCCACTGAATAAATTCGTTTGAGCGGTTCAAATTCTAACACCTTGTAAACAAGCTCCCTAAACTGTCAAAAAAGTGAGGTTAATACATTCCGTGCAATGATCTATTGCACCCCCCCCCCCCCCCCCCCCCCCCCCCCCACCATAACAACCCGCCCCCACCACCCACCGACAATAAAATGATATTGTATTTTTTTTTTTTTTTTACTTTTATTTTTTTATCTCTACACACAAATATGATGATGGAAAACAAACACATTTGATTTTATGTTATGTTGGTCGCCGCCCCCCCCCCCCCCCCCCCACTCTTTTTTTTTTTTTCCCCCCCACCAAAACACCCCCCCCCCGCATAGAAAACATAACGCAAAACGATACACGACTCTTGCAATTCACAGGATACACCAATAGCGCTGCTATCTGACGGCCGATCTGCCCATTTCAGTGTCAACCATGTTTCATTGTCTTGCCTGCCGCAACAGCTGCCAACGAGCGTGCCCATGAAACACACGCAAACTACTTCAGGCTCACTTGACTGTCAATCGTTTGTTTTAAAGTAAGCGAATCAGGTTCGTAGAAAAGTGAAAACTAGTGGACGCTTGCTCCGCCGTTACCTCCTCATTCAAATCATTATTGAACGGACTGGCATGGAACTCGATGTCTTTGAATTCAATTTCCGTTTCGTGGGATAATTCACCAGGAATCTCAGGAATAATGTGCGTAGCAGCAGGTTGTGACGGGATGGCATTGCCACGTAACCTAAACAATGATTCTATGTTCATAATAGATAACAACTAAATTACTTTTTTGCTTACCCTTTCTCAGGCTTGTAACCTCGCTTTCAACGTTGATCTCTCATGAATCACAAGACTCCTACGATATCCAACTACATCAAATGGTGTAGCAAATATTCCTCTACTAGATACTGCTTTGAATTCACAAGAGTGTTTTGAGATTAATGAGAAATCTACGTTTAGGCCCTAATCTGAATTACTCGAGATTTCAACTTCAGCCACATTGTAGTAGATAGAAAGTCGATGAATAAAACAAGAAATTTGCATCGACATTTATTTCTGTGTAATTGTCTTGGTTGACCTAATCGATAACCCCCCTCAAACCGAGAAAAAAGCAAACGTCAGTTCCACACGTGTTTTTGTTTACCGCAAATCTCGCGTTTGTTCACACGTTCAGTCCTCAGTTGAAAATTGAATTTCTGCAATCCTAGGTAGTTAAAACAAAAAAGTTAGCGAAATAAGTGCAAATCCCGGGCAACTGTGATGGACACGGACGATCCGAACGTACTTCCCGGGTTTTCCGTTGAAGATGTCGACTTGGACTACGACGACGATGATGGATCGAAAAAGGGCAAGAAAAAGAAGGGCGGAGGATTCCAGGCCATGGGTCTCAGCATGCCGATTCTGAAGGGAATTCTCAAGATGGGCTACAAGATTCCGACCCCAATCCAGCGGAAAGCTATCCCTCTGATTTTGGAGGGTCGCGACGTGGTTGCTATGGCTAAAACCGGTTCCGGTAAGACCGGGTGCTTTTTGATTCCGTTGTTTGAAAAGTTGAAGCAGCGAGAAATCAAGTCCGGCGCAAGGGCATTGATTCTGACACCGACCAGAGAGCTAGCAATTCAAACGTTTAAGTTTGTTAAACAGCTAGGAAAGTTTTCTGATTTGAAGACAATTCTGGTGCTGGGAGGTGATTCGATGGATTCGCAGTTTGCGGCGATACACACTCTGCCGGACATCATTGTGGCCACTCCGGGACGCTTTTTGCATCTGTGTGTGGAGATGGACTTGAAACTATCGTCGGTGCAGTACTGCGTTTTCGATGAGGCGGATCGACTATTCGAGATGGGTTTCGGAGAGCAGCTGACGGAGACGATACGCAGATTGCCGGAGGCAAAGCAAATGGTACTGTTCAGTGCAACGCTGCCAAAGCAGATGGTAGAGTTTGCCAAAGCAGGATTGAGTGATCCCACGCTTATTCGGTTGGATGTGGAATCAAAAATTCCGGAAGCGCTGGATTTGAAATTCATCTACTGCAGACCGGCTGAGCGGTATGCCAATTTGTTGGTTCTGCTCCGGGAGGTGATTCCGAAGAATGCTCAAACCGTGATTTTCGCCGGCACGCAACATCATGTGGAATTGATTTCATTGGTGAGGGAGCGATATGATGGGCGGGTTTCCGAATTGAGTCTGTAATCTTCGTTTCTTTTTCAGATTTTAACAAGAGCTGGAATAGCCAACACTTTTGTTTTCTCGAGCCTGGATGCTTCAGCTCGTAAGATCAATACCGCTAAGTTTACAATGAAGAAAGTGAACGTCCTGGTTGTGACCGACATTGCTGCTCGTGGTTTGGACATTCCATCGTTGGATTATGTGGTAAACTTGCATTTTCCCGGAAAGCCAAAGCTTTTCATTCATCGAGTCGGTCGCTGTGCTCGTGCGGGAAGAAGCGGAACTGCTTATAACATCTTTTCCAATGATGATATCGCTCATATGATTGAATTGCACATGTTCTTGACAAGGCCGCTGAAATTAAATGATAGTAAATGTCTGGGAATTGCTCCACCGGAGTTAGTTGAAGCGGACCACCAGCTGGTGATGGAGTATGTGAAGCACATTGATCTGTCTACGGCGTTCCGTGTGAGTAACAATGCCTACAAGCAGTACATTGTGACCCGGCCTGCGGCTTCGGCAAGTGCCAACAAGAAAGCCAAGCAGTTCAAAATCGGTGAGCTGCGAGTTCTGGACGATTTTGCAAGGGCCATGGAAAAGGAAAATGAGGACAAAAAGGTTAATAAGCTGAAGAAGAAACAGAAGAACGTTGAGGTTAAGGTAAGAGTTGAGATTATTGGATAGATGATAGTGTATTATTAATGACTTGAGTACATTGTAGAAAAAGCAACCGGCTGTAAACCCAGATGAATTCCGTAACAACTTCCTGGCGCAAATGAAAAATTACAGGCCGCAGTCAACCATTTTTGAACTGAACCCAAAAAATACATCCAAGGAGCTGGTGGTGATGGCTGAGAAGCGAGATAAGGATTCAATCAAGATTGAAAAACACAAACAAAAGCAGTTGGAGCTAGAACTAGAGGAACGGAAGAAAGCTACAGTTGAGGAACAGGACAGCGAACATGATGGCCTCAAGAAGAAGAAACGTACGTCAAACAAGGACGATGAGAACTATATTTCCTACAAGTCCAAGGATCACGTCGATGAGGACGGCTACGCAATCAACAGTTTCGCCAAGGAAGCCAATACAGCTGAACTGTCAGTCATAGGGGACACGGCTCAGGATCAAAGGTCCCACCAGCGGTTGCAAAAATGGGACCGCAAAAAGAAGAAGATGGTCAACGTAGTGAACCCCAAGGCTGGTAAAATTCGGACGGAGCACGGTGTTTGGATTGCTGCTTCTTACAAAACCGGTCGGTATGACAAGTGGAAGGACCGCACCAAGGTTGATGATCAAATGTCCCGCCAACAGCAGGATAGTGATGCCAGTGACGGAGAGGAAGCCGTGTCGGTTCAGAAGAACAGCTACCCGCACACGCACTGGGGTCGGCACAATGCCAAGCTTGATCAGAAGAAGATGCGCGATTTGGGTATAAAGTCGGCTGAGCAAATCGTGAAGCAAAGGATGCAGAAAGAGACGAAGCTGGCCAAGGAGAAAGCCGCTCGTATGCGTAATTTGTCAAAGAAGAAAAAGGCGCTCAGCAAGAAGATGGCCAAATCGAAGGGTAAAAAATGAAGGTTCGTCGAATGGTAGGTTTGAATGATTAATAATAATGGTCTATTTGAAAAAAAAAGTGCGATCGAATTGTACTTGATCCGAATGTGCCTTGATTTGGTTCGAGCAGATAGTGGCAAGTTGCATTTAACCGTGTGAAAATGTAGCTCTTCAAGAACGAAAACTACATGGGACAGTCCAATGGGATTGTACGCAAAGGTGACGTAGGACTACGTAGTAATGTGTAATGAATGTTGTTATTTTTGAAGAGCCGGTATTAGAAAAGAGGGGATTGGAACTGGCGATTTTTTGTCAAAGCCTTGAAAAAAGTCATTCCAAACGAGATGCAGAAAAAAGTCGTTAAAAACAGGTGAGATGTCGCCTCTTTCCACAGGACGCGTTATCCTATGCCTATTGCGTATTTCGATGGATACCTTTGAATGGATAATAGGGACATAGGTCATCGAGAGACGATACTCTGGAGAGGCCAACATACATCAATTGCTGCTCCTGTCTTCTATACAATTTGCGGGAAGGCTGTTAGAGTAAGCGATCAATACCAGCTGTGACTTACAACTTGTACAATCTAGAAAATAAATTCTTTTTTTCTCGTCGCAACCATCAAGCGAAGTGGTTCAGTCTCACGGCTCGCTCCCATTTTCCAATAGGTTATGGGCCCAGCGTTTTAGACGTTTTTTTTCTCTAAGTAAGTTGTCGCGAAAAAAAAAATTGCTCGAATGATGCCTACGCCAGGAGGTGGTGATGGAGCTGCTGTTGGCAACAGGGCGTCCGCAGCTGGTTACAGTTCAACGAGTCTGCCATCCATTGGGCAAAATTACCCACGTGGAAGTTTGCAGTGCAGACATTTTTGGAGCTGGAAGACCTGTGGGAAGCCGTCAAGCCGACGCCGAATGAAGATGGAACAGATCCTGCCGTTGACTCACTGAAGGACAGAAGAGCCCGGAGGAAATTATTCTCCTGCTTGATCCGGTAAATTACGTGCATGTGCGAGAAGCAACAACCGCGAAGCAAACGTGGTCGAAGCTAGAAGCAGCATTCGAAGATACGAGACTTACCCGCAAAGTTGGTCTGCTGCGAAAATTAATAACGGCGTCCTTAGCAAACACTGGATCCATGGAAACGTACGTCAACACGATCATAGCAACCGCCCATCGGGTTTGATATCAGCGACGAGTGGATTGGCACGCTTTTGCTGGCTGGCCTGCCCGAGGATTATCGGCCGATGAAAATGGCACTGGAAAATTCCGGAACAGCGATTTACGGCGATGTCGTGAAGACAAAGCTGCTGCAGGAAATGTGTGTGTCGTCGTCATCGCCAGGTGCTGCGTTTTCAACCACCCCACCCAACACCACCCCCACCCACCCCCCCCCCAACAAACCCCCCAAACCCCCAAATTCCAACTTCCCGAGCTTCATCCAATTTGCTTTCCGTGAATCAAATCGTTCAAATTTATTTATTTCTATTCATCAACAGGTTATGTATAAACCCCAATGATGTTACTTAAAGCTAAACTAGAATGGTACATTAATGGCCATGACATAAAGCAAATCAAAAAATATACTATCGATGCGAATTAGACAAGTCTTAAAAAAAAAGCGACTAAACATACGACGAAGCATCTGGCGAGTCACGTTAAAATCAAACAAGGCGGAAACTCTATTAAAGAGAGTCTTTGTAAACCGCCAATTGCGCTATACATGCTGTAATTGGTTCGCTGTAGGTAACCGCAGCATCGAACTATTCCTTAGGGCTCGAAGTTGCACGTTGATGTTGATTTGCTCCAGAAGATCAGGACAGTCGATGCGTCCTTGCCAAGATGTCTGCGATTAACAAAGCCCTGGCTGTATCTCTACGGACTGACAGGGACTCCAGGTTAATCAGATGGCAACGGCATTCGTAGCTTGGCAAACGATAGGGATCCGTCCACGGTAGTTTACGTAGCGCAAATTTCAAAAACCGGTGAACAGCCTCTACTCTACCGACACCGTTGTTGTAATGAGGAGTCCACACAACCGAGCAATACTCTAATATAGAACGACAAAAGGAGCAGTACAACGATTTGAGGCAGTAGATGTCCGTGAAGTCTTTAGCAATCCGGAAGATGAACCCCAGAGATATGCTGCTTAAAGGTGAGTTGGGTGTCCAGAATTACTCCTAGGTCCTTGAATTGACTGACGCGCTCAATTTCGGTGCCCAACATGACATACTTGAATAAAATAGTCTGTTTCTTTTGCGAAAACGAGATAACCAACCAGAGTGTCAGGTCATCTCCGTATGATAGTCATGGTCCTTCAAAAGCCAAATTTACGTCGTTGAAGTAGATCAAAAAAATCAACGGTCCCAAGTGACTACCCTACGGTATACCAGACGGGGCTTTGAACATGTGAGACTGACAATCTCCTATGACTACAGCCAGATAACGGTCAGTGAGGTACGATTGAAACCATTGCAGCAGGCATCCGTTGATCCCAAGCCTGTCCAGTTTGGCAATAGCTATGCGGTGGTTCAATATATCGAAGGCTGCCAAAAGGTCGGTGTAAATGACATCCGTTTGGGCGCGTTTCGCCATACTGCCAGTAATGTAGGAAGTAAGGCACAGCAGGTTAGTGGCAGTGGAGCGACCAACCATGAATCTGTGCTGGTCGGCACTAATATACGGTTTGCAGTGAGCGAGCAACGATTCCATAATTACAAGCTCAAACAGTTGAGCAACAGCGCCAAGCAAAGTTATGCCACGATAATTGCCAGCGTCCCGTTTGCTACCCTTTTTGTGTACTGGAAACATGTGCGCAAATTTCCAACAGCAAGGAAAAATACCGACAGCCACAGATAGTCGAAAAACGTGAAGCAGCGGGGGCAACAAACTATCCAGGTGTAGTTTGAGAAAGGACGAAGGAATTTTATCCGGTCCGGGATTGTGAGACAATTTGAGTTTAGAGCAGGCCTTGATTATCATCTCTGCATCGATGTCGACTTGGTCCAAGGTTTGACTGGCAAGTGGAACATAGCTGGGCGCAAGTCTAATGTGGTCATCGCTCAATGTCTCCTCGGTGAAAACGCTAGAGAATTTCTCGGAAAATAGCTGGCAAATACTCTGTGGGGTGGAGGCCTTGTTGCCGTGGAGTGACATAGACGACGGAAGGCCAACTTCGTGGCGTTGTTCGTTTACAAATTTCCAGAATTGTTTAGGACGTGACTTGAGCGTTCTCTGTATTCCACGCCGATACTGGAGAAAGCAACGTTTCGTGACTCGTTTGTATTCGTGATTTATCCTAACATAGTGACGACTAAGAAATAGTGTCCGGTGCTTTGTAAATTTTCTGAGGGCAGCTCTCTTGCCAGATTTCAAGCGACGAAGTTCGCTCGTTTGCCAGGGCGGACGAGACGTATGACGGTGGATTTGACGGTGGACATATGCCAGAACGTCGGAAAATGTTTGAGCGGCTGACTCGACATTGACTGTATCTAAAATATTATCCCAATCGAAAAGGGAGAGAAACTCGGCAATATTGCGATGATTGGCACGAACAAAATCGTAGGAAACTATGGCAGGTCAAATTTCAATCATGTTCCAGCTTTGAGCGTAACGTGACCAGTAGAGGCGGATGATGAAGAGTTAGTTTCACTAGAGGAAATGGAGCTTCGCATAAGAGTCTTGGGCGCTCACGAAACAGAGATCTAAGCTGCGGGTATTCTGGTTGGTGACATGATTGATTTGAGAGAGTGTGGCTGAGCTGTAATTGTCCAGAAGGAACGAAGCATTGGAATGCATAACAGAATGATTGGCATCGGGAAATAGAAACTCACTGTCAGATAATTTCCATGAAATCCCAGGCAGATTAAAGTCGCCTATCACAATAACTTCGTCGGTTGGTTTGGCATTTTCCAAAATTGTGAAAACCGATTGACAATGGGTTGCAATTAGGTCACGCTCACATATGCGGTCGGGTGGAATGCACAGTCCACAAAAGAATAATGTTTGATCGACGTCCAAATTTGTTCCAAACAAGTCCAAGAAAAGTTTTCAAAAGCCTTTGCTTTAAATTTTGTACTTATAGCTACTAGTACGCCCCCACCTGTCGCTTTACTGCTATTATCGGCATTCCTGTCACATCGAAATACCTCGTAATCTTTGCCGAATACCTGACTAGAGAGTGTGCGTGGACCCAGCCAGGTCTCCGTCAGGACGATAATGTCGTAGCACTGGTCCGAGGTAGCAAATCGTCGACATCGCTGTTGATACCACCGACATTCTGTTAGTAAATGACGATCTCGTAATGGCGATAGGGAGCATGGATGTTTGAGCGTGATGGTGCGGAGAAGACTACCGAAGTACCAATAACACAACTAGAATGCGAGGCAATATCAGGCAAAGGAGAAGCAAAATCGTGAATGTACTTGCCTGCTAAAGCAGGTTGGAAGACCCCCGGTGTGCATCTGGGCTCAGGGCCGAGACGGCTATGCTGAGCGGTGGCTGGAATTGGCGCGACTGGGGCAGAGGAACCGGGGGCTTCCAAAATGCTTTCCACGATGCGTCTCGGATGTGATGTGCGCTGATTCGTCTCTAAATCGGGTAACTCCTTGTACAAGCTGGAAGTTGGAACATATTCAGCAAGTGAAAAGCTGGAATAACACGCGTAACAGGCTAGAAGACCCCCTCCGGAACCTCAAACTCAGTACCGGGATGACTCTGGTGGCGGGAACACTGGGAACAGGATTGACGATCGGTTTTTGAAAGTGGTACAACTGAGACGAGGGCAGAGAGGGCTTCCAAAGAGCCTTGTTGTGTGCATTTCGGTGTTGAAAAAGGTGACATTAGTTGAGCATCAGGCAAGGTTGATCCGTAGCTAAGACGTTCACAAGAGGAGCTGGTTGAATCTGTGGTTCCACCGTCGAGGACTTCACTATGCGGGTCGCGTTTTTTGCTTTATCACCCTCGAAAGGCCGGAAGAAAACATTTTCCGGCCAAGAAGCGCAGGACAATGCTTCCCTCTCCGAATTTTTGTCCACACCCACTTTGAATGAGACGAAATTCAAAGTGGACAAATCTTTCCCTTTTGGAACAAGTTTTACCAACTTCGGTTTACGGTCGACGGTCAGGTGAAGGCATTCACACACCAAGTCGGAAATATCCTGTTCAGTCGTAGTCGGATGAAAAGCAGACAGATGTATCCAAACAAAAAAATGGCGACCTGTGGAGAGCAGCCATTCACGAGGAGTACCAATCTCTCATCGGAAACGGTACTTGGGAACTGGTCGAATTGCCGCCAAACCGCAAAGCCATTGGATGTAAGTGGCTCTTCAAGACGACGGAGGATGGGGAAGGGGAACGTCGTACGCCATAAAGCCAGGCTGATGGCACAAGGATTTACGCAGATGTTTGGTGTAGACTTTGATGAGGTTTTTGCTCCTGTTGCGAAACAGGATTGCGTTCTCTTTTCACCATTGCAAGCCGCCGTTGCATGCTTGTGAAGTACGTGGATGTGAAGACCGCGTACCTTCATGGAAAGTTGGAAGAGCCCATTTACATGAAGCAGTCGGAAGGATATTCCACGGGGAACCCAAACACAGTTTGCTTGCTGAGAAAGAGCTTATACGGGCTAAAGCAATCCACCCGTGTATAGAATCAGCAAATCGACGAAGTGTTTCGGAAAATGGGGTTCAAGCCTACGACAGCAGATCCGTGTCTTTACGTTCTTCGTAGAGGAAACTCGCTCACGTTCGTCCTGTTTTACGTCGACGATGCTGAGGAATTTTCTGCAATTTTCCGTGAGCTGCAGAAAAACTGCGAAGTTTCCAATCTGGGGGACACTAAGCATTTCCTTGGGATTGAAGTCGAACGTGAATCCAGCGGATTCAAGTAGAATCAATGTAGCTACATCTTGAAGCTCGCTGAGAGGCATGGCCTGAAATATGCCAAGCCGTCCAAGATACCATTGGATCCTGCCTATCTACAGCAGAAGGAGGAGGAGGAGAATCGATTACCAAGCAACACCGAGTACCTTAGTCTGATAGGTGGTCTGCTGTACATTGCAGTTCATTCGCGCCCGGACATAGGCAGTCAGCACATCGGGACCTGCAGGAGAAGAAACAAATTTTGTTAAAATATTGTCCCACCGAAGAAATGCGTGCAGACATTCTAACTAAACCTCTGCAGCATTGCAAAATTAGATTTTTAAGAGAGCAATTAGGGCTATTGCCGGATAAGATCGAGAAGGAGTATTAGAGTAAGCGATCAATACCAGCTGGGACTTCTCGTCGCAACCATCAAGCGAAGTGGTTCAGTCTGTGACTCGCTCCCATTTTCCAATAGGTGCCTCCCTTTTATTTATGCACCGTAAGAGCAAATGCGCTGACTACCGGGAATTAACTATCAAGGATTAATCGAGTTATTAGTGTTACACCCCGTTCACACTACAACCTATATTCCGCTTTCAACCCTGACTTCAACATTCCTGTTCTGTAGTGACAACTTTAGGATGCTTACGAAGTTCGTGCTTCATTATAGCTCAATATTTTTCAATTGGCCGCAACTCTGGAGAGTTTGGGGGATTAAGATCCTTCGGCACGAAATTGAAACCATTCGTCTTCTACCACTCCAGAACATCCTTGGAGTAGTGACAAGAGGTTTTTTGAGAAACGGAAGCAGTCGTTTTTTTCAGGCATCCATTCATGTATACTTGACCATTTACAGTTGAAGTTGTCACGAAAGGCTTGCTTCGCCCGCAATCACAAACCATTCATGGACCATTTTCCTTATTGTTGACGACCGTTTCCGCTATTGTTACGACATTTACCCTTATAGTTGACAACTATAAACTAACAATATCTTATAACGTCTGCATTGTGATCTCATGCCGTGCGGTTCTATTTTCTATTTGCTGAAGGAAGTGCTATTGCTACCTAACGCTACAAAAAATCTTAAACAGCACTTTTCAGTGCTAAATAATACCTACAATTTTTAGATTTCCTCTTATTCCTTTTTGATCCTTGTTAGGGTAACTTCGGCTTGGATATCGCATTGGAAAATTCCTCTTCGGTCCCTCGAATTCTTATAGTTATCTGCTTGGACGTCGATTTGGAGCTAATTACTCTGCCACTATGGCAAATAAGCGCAAACGAAAAGGGCGACAAACCGACATGAAACTCAATCTTCACTTTTGATCAAGAGTCCATAACGACCGATTCAAATAAGGTAACTGTCAGTAATATAATTTGAACAGAAATATTAAGACATTTTCTATTATCATTCATGTCGGTTTGTCGGTGAGGTTAAGAACAGTTCGTTAATTATTGGATTGGATATCTTCGGTGCCCCCGTATTTGTTCGCGAAGAAATCACGGAATCAAGATGAAAATGAAATCCCGTCCTGGCGATTCTCGCAAAGGGATTTCAAACGATCTCTACTTAGTTCACTTCAAGTCAAGTGAACTTAATAACCTTAAGGCTTTAGAAAAAGCAAGCCTGTTGCTCCATGTCCGAGTGAAGGAAGACTGGAGCAAATTTCCAAAGCCTCACCCAGTGCCGTAAGTGCCAGGGATGGGGACACGGAACAAAGCATTGCCATATGCTTGGTAAATGCATGAATTGTGGTGATTTCTCGCACGCTAAGGACGACTGTTCTGTGAAAGAAGATCCTAAAAAATTCAAATGTTCAAATTGTGGTGAAAATCATAAATCAAATTTTTGGGAGTGCAAGACTCGCAAAGCAATTTTGCAGTCGCGCAATAAGCGCCAGGTAGGAAACAATACACGTTCCCGACCAGCTACTACCCATTCTGCAGTTGTTAACAACGATAAGCAAAGAACTAATTCCTACCAAACCGTCGGTAGAAACAGCGGACAGGTTTTTCCATCCGCAACTGTAACTTCAAACGCTCAACGAGGAGTAAATACAATTTCGATACCTGCAGGTACCAACAGAGTTCAATCTGCAAACTCTACATTCTTACCCAACCGTGCTGTTAGCAATGTTCAACATGTAAATGGACCTACCTACGCTGCCGTTGCAGCGGGTAGAAACCAAAACCAAAATTCCCACGGGACTTCTGATGAATTTGATTTAGGTAACATATCCGCTCCTAAATTAGAATTTTTACAGCAATCGTTAATAGATATGATAACCGATATGCTAAAAACTAATTCCATGTTTGAAGTTATCCAAACTGGTATTAAATTTGCCAATAATATTGTCATGACATTGAAGTTCAGTAATGGATTTTAAGTCATTAAATATTTTGAATTGGAATGCTCGATCCATCAGAGATAACGAGGATGAGCTATTTAATTTTTTAAGAGTTCATAACGTGCATATTGCTGTTATAACTGAGACTTATCTCAAACCTTCCCATAAGGTCAAAAGAGATCCAAATTATTTTGTCTACCGAAATGATCGCATTAATGGAGATGGTGGTGGCGTTGCCATCATTGTCCATAGGCGTATCAAACATCACATTCTTTCGTCATTTGAAACCAAAGTTTTTGAAACTTTGGGGGTTTCAGTTGAAACAAAATTCGGCCAATTTACTTTTATAGCTGCCTATTTGCCTTTCCAATGTACTGGCTAGCAAAAGAACTGGCTCAAGGGTGACCTCCAGAAACTTACCCGTCATAGGTCTAAATTCTTCGTTATTGGTGATTTCAATGCAAAACACCGCTCATGGAATAATTCGCAAAGCAATGCCAATGGTAATATACTTTTTGATCATTGTTCCGCAGGCTACTACACTATTCAATACCCAAACAGCCCAACTTGCTTTTCTTCAGCCAGAAATCCCTCAACTATTGATTTGGTCCTAACTGATTCATGTCAACTTTGTAGTCAATTGATTACCCATGCTGACTTTGGTTCTGATCACCTTCCAGTTACATTTGAAATATCTCAAGAAATCATTTCTAATTCCATCAGTTCTACTTTCAACTACCATAGAGCTAATTGGGATCAATATCGAACATTTATGGAATACAACTTTGATCCTAATGTTCCATTGCAAACAAGAAATGAAATTAATAATGCTCTTGAATCTCTGGCTTTCTCAATAAATAGAGCACGAGCTGCTTCAGTGCCAAAATGCGAGGTTAAATTCGATTCAGTTATAATTGATGACGATCTTCAGCTCTTGATTCGTCTGAAAAATGTACGTAGGCGTCAATATCAAAGAACACGGGATCCCGTTATGAAAGTCATATGGCGAGATTTACAAAAACAAATTAAAAAACGCTGCTCTGCCCTGAGGAACAAACATTTTGAAAATAATGTGTCAAAATTAGATCCGAGTTCCAAACCTTTCTGGAAACTCTCTAAAATATTGAGAAAACCTCAAAGGCCTATACCAGCGCTTAATGAAGGTGATAAAATTTTGCTAACAAATGCGGAAAAAGCTCAAAAACTTGTTAAGCAGTTTGAGGTCAGGTTTCCAGGGAGTATCTGAATGTTTTCTCACAAGAAAATATTTTTGATGATTCTTGGGGAACTGATTTGGATGAAGTATAAATATATACTTCACTATAACTAAAAAAATTCAAAATATGAAAGCACCAGGTGATGATGGAATTTTCTATATCCTAATCAAAAAACTCCCTAAGAGTACTTTGTCTTTCTTGGTAAAACTATTTAACAGATGATGATGTTGTTGAAATAATCTCTCATCACATGTGAGGCTCTAGGAGTAGACGGCACTTTTTTTGCTAGAACAAAGTTGTTAAGAGAAAGTATTGATAGTTCCGTTAGCGCACGGCAGGCTGTGAAGATTGAATAGAAGTAGCTTTGAAAATTGAGCGGAGGGCATTGCGAGGTAGTATTTCGAAACAAGCACACAATCTTTTGCCAAGCATCTCCTGCGGGGTAGGTCAAGGCAGGAACGAATGCACCACCTTGACTGGCAAAAGAATGTGCGCTTGATCGTGCTCATATACTACCGATAGCTTAAATGGTTCTAACGAAATAAAACCCCAAATGAGCGGGAGATAGTTTCTCTCCCATGTAGGGGATTTGGGGGTACGAAGCTACTGACCAATCAGTTTGCTTTCTTCAATAAGTAGGCTTTTTGAAAAAATAATTTTGAATAGAATGATGCTTCACATCAATACAAACTCAATTTTTGCTGATGAACAGTTTGGATTCCGCCATGGGCATTCAACTACGCATCAACTTTTGAGAGTTACAAATTTAATTCGTTCAAACAAAGCTGAAGGCTGCTCCACTGGAGTTGCTCTTCTAGACTTAGAAAAAGCATTCGACAGTGTTTGGCATGAAGGCTTGATTGCGAAATTGAAAAAGTTAAATTTTCCGCTTTATATCATGAAATTAGTTCAAAACTACTTAACTGATAGAACTTTGCAAGTAAATTATCAGAATTCTGATCAATTGCCTGTTAGAGCTGGTGTTCCTCAAGGTAGCATTCTTGGGCCAATACTTTATAACATGTTCACTTCAGATCTCCCTGATTTACCTCAGGGCTGTCAAAAATCTTGCTTTGCTGATGACACAGGCATTTCCGCTAAAGGAAAAAGTCTTCGTGTTATATCCAGGAGGCTACAAAAAAGCTTGAACATTTTTACAGATTATTCTCAAAAATGGAAGATATCTCCTAATGCTTACAAAACTCAACTTATGATATTCCCACACAAAACTAGAGCTGCATTTTTGAAACCAAGTAATAGTCATATGGTCACTATGAACGGAGTTCCAATTTCTTGGTCAAATCAAGTAAAATATCTTGGACTGATACTTGATCCAAAATTAACTTTTAAAGATCACATTGAGGGCATTCAAGCCAAATGTAATAAATATATAAAATCTTTATATCCTCTTATAAACAGAAAATCCAAACTTTGTTTGAAGAACAAACTTCTAATATTCAAACAAATTTTTAGACCGGCCATGCTTTATGCTGTGCCAATATGGTCTAGTTGTTGTGCTACTGGGAAAAACGCACTTCAAAGGATTCAGAACAAAGTTCTGAAAATAATTTTGAAGCTGCCACCCTGGTTCAGTACTATTGAATTACATAGAATTTCAAACGTTGAGACTCTAGAAGAAATGTCCAACAAAATAATTCATAATTTTAGACAAAAATCATTGCAATCTTCAATTACAATGATCAATTCTCTCTATAGATAAGAACGAGTTTTAAGAAACCACTAATTATTCTTACACGCAGGCAAAAAAAAACCCTGTTAAAAATACTGAATAGACAAGGTAAATTAACACAATTAGATATAAATGATAGCATATAAGGTTGAAATGTTAATTACTTAGCAGGAGCACCTAGATTAATTTATGAATGTAAAATAATTTAAAATTTGGAATAAATAAAGAGTTAAAAAAAACAATCTCCTATATAGTTTTAACAATATGTCAGATGGTAATAGGACAAATAACAATATGCTGAATAGGCGGTTCAGTTAGGTTACCATAAAAAAATGGCAATTTTCACGAACAAAATTTTTGCTGTACTCTATACCAAAAAGTTGGTTTATAATCCAAACCGAGTGCAGACAATAAAAAACTTTTCAATGACAATATGGCATACATTAACAATATGTGTCAATGTAAGGGTTGTATGGTGAAAATTAGATTAAACTATTCGAAAACAATAACATAAAATGTGATAATATATTTTACATTCGAAATATAGTTTTGACTATATAGCAAATTGTTTTTCGTTATGCGGGCGTTTACCACACGAACAAATCCCCTGCCAAATCAAAAAGGTTTTGGGGAACTTTCCTGAGAGACTCTGGAACATCAAACTTGTCTTTCGCAGTCACATACTGGTTGCCGGGAATTTGTTTAAAGTCCGCTTTTACGTGTGTTTCATCGTCCATGATGCACCAGTGTGGTTTCGTCAACATTTGTGTGTACAGCTTACGCGCACGTGTTTCAGCTGTCCTATTCTGTTTTTCATTGCGGTTTGGAGCTTTCTGAACTTTGAATGAACGGAGCCCGGCTCGTTTCTTGGCTTTCTGCAGGAAACTTTTGGTCAAGTGCAGCTTTTTCGCGACATCCCAAACGGAACAGTTGGGTTTGCGTTTAAAGGCAGCAACCACTCGCTTGTGATCCTTCACACAGTACGGAACACTTTTTCTACCACTCACCTTCTTCCGATCGACAGTTAAACGTCCCCCGAAACGTTAAATGACACGAGACACTGTAGACTGGTGAACTTTCAACATCTTTCCGATGGCTCGGTGCGAAAAAATTGGGTTGTTGAGGTGCGTGTGCAAAATGTTCTCGCGCACTTGCTGTTCCTTCGACTCTATTTTGGAAACTACGGCACATTTCACAAATAAACTCACGCAGTGTAAACAATAAACTTGGGACTGATGTGCTGGTACTTCCTGAGCCAAAAACTGAATCCATTTTCTTCATGACTATCCAGCCGCTGCTACAACCTTTATTACGACACCCAAACAACACATTTTTTTTAAAAAAATTTTTTTTTTTTTTAAAAAAAAAATTTTGGTTGTTTGCCAAAAAAAAAAAACTACACAAAAACAACCATTTTCCCCCCCCCTCCCATCTTTAAAACCCCACAAAAAATCACACAAATATTTCCCCTATAAAAAAAAAAAAAAAAAAAAAAAAAAAAAAACGGTTTTTTTTTTTTAAAACACCCCTTCCCCCAAACCCCCCCCCGAACCCACCACCTAAATATATATTTTCGCTTTTTTTTTTTTTTTTGGTTGTTTATTTAAAAAAAATAATAGAGTGTGTTTGTGTGTATATTATGAGGGGTGTTTTATAAAATTGGGGCCCGGGTTGGGGCCCGGTGGGTAATACCTACCGACCCCAAAAAAAAAACGTATTTGTTCGGGACCTACTGGTCTTAGAGTTATGGCTGACCCACAATTGATACGTTGCGGATGCGTTGACGTAAATTTGACAGAAAACCTATGGGAAAATTGTCAAATTCACGCAAACGCATCCGCAACGTATTAATTGTGGGCCAGCCATTAGCAGGGACCTGGCAACCCTATCCTATTTCTAGCGTTTGACAGTATGCAACATATCACGGGCCTTATTCAAATAAGGCCCGTCTGACGTTTGTTACTACGGGTAGGATTGCCAGCATTGTTTACAAACAATGCATCTTTTGACGTTTGGTTGTTAGAGATGTTGGCTACAGGAAAATTGCTGTCCGCCAGGTCCCTGGCCATTAGTCTATGATTTAAAGCTTGTAGTACACTGTTTGTCCAATAGCCAAATATTTGGCATAGGCAGCTAGACAGCTGACAGATATCATAGATGTTTGTCAGATGCCTATCTGCCTATGACAAATATTTGGCTATTGGACAAACAGTGTACTACAAGCTTAACCCTCGAAATGGTAGTTTCTACCTGGGGGTGCGACACTCCAGATTCAAGATGATCGAAAAATCCCACGCTAGCGAATCAATCTTTGAAAAATATTGTTTCAGCTTCTGAATCTTAATACATCAACTTGAATCGTGCTTCATCTTTTTGCAGTAAATCTTTAAAATCTTTGTCAATCTTCTTTCTATCTACTAAGCATGCGCACATCGCACACAAGCAAAACAAAAAAAAACCTGCATCTGGTTTCTACTGCGGTTTTTTTTTTGCGTGTGGTTGTTTCTTCCTACACACAAAGAATAATGATTATTAAAATTTAAAAAACCATTGCCAAAATCTCGCCAAAATTGAAAAGTTGCGTTGGTTCTTTTTCGTACATTGAAAATAAATCAATAATTTTTATTATTAAAATTGGCACATAAATCGGTCAATTTTTGCTTCGAATTGAAATCATGTGAGCCAGTAGGATTTTCATTTGCCGCACATAATTGTTAACACCCGTCACTTCCCAAGTAACCACAAGCATTATATTATTGCACTTATTCAACCCAAAATCAACATCGGTAATGCGGGATCGCATCAATTCAACAGTTGTCAAGTAATGAAGCGTTAGATTAGCTTAAGAATGTAGTGATGCATTACCAATGCAATAATGCTACTTTAGCAATGTCTTATGGCATTACAAAAGATATAGCATTAGTTCGATCTTAGTGGGGCCCTTTTCAGCTTTAATCCAACTTCAATGATGCACTAGACGTAATACATATGCCCTATATATGCATGCTATTACAGCCTCGTGGTTACTTGGGTTAATACACAGGTTCGTTTCCAATGAGACTGATAGGGTCCGCACATAATTTTCAATGGAGCGAGAAATGTCATTCAAGTGTGTTTTCACTTTGCCCTATTTTATCCATCTTCGCACTTAAAACGAAATAAAAAACCGTGCGCGAAAGACAATCAGCTGCTTTATCGTTCTAGAAGAAAGAAAAAACTGCAAAATGGAGAAGTAAAGTGAAGTTTACCGTGTGGTTGTTTAGGTACTTGGTTTGCTAGCGGAAGTCACTGAATTTTTTGAAGGTAATAAATTATTATAGATGTTCTTCTTTGCCATGTTAACGGTGTTTATTGTGAATATTTCAGATATGCCGAGCATTTTTGCCATTCCCGCAGAAGAGCTGCTGAACGCGATAGCTTCAAAAAGTGATGAAGTTTTTATGATGGTACAAATAAAACCTCTTTTATTCACACATTTCGTTTTATTACACGAAAAGTACAAAAAATCCAACACCAAACTTTTTATGAAAAAATAAAATCCATGCACCTTTTCACATAAAACGTATTAAAAAACTACAAGGTACAGCCCAATGGGGTTGTGCGCAAAGGTGACGTAGGACTACGCAGCAATCGAATTCCCATACACGTCAGGGCCATCCGCTAATTGATTTAAGTCAGTCCTGAAAAGGGCCAAGAACATTCTATTATACACTCTTTAGAAAACATTTGGTGGCTCTTAATTATGATACGGCCCGGTTGTATTTTCTACGATGGTTGAGAGGGCCACTATCTCTAACGCGTAGAAGATATTTATGGATCTGTTGGTTCATTAGTTGTTCAACGCGCTTTGCCATTTACTACGGGACGCGGCGTTTAAAGCAATACCATGTTCAGCCGGGGCGCAGTAATGGAAATTTCAAACAGCACAAGAGAAAAATTCATCCAAACGAACTCTTCAGTTGGCAAACTAATTTGGTCAACCGAACTCTTCAGTTGACGGGGGAGAAACAGTTCGCGATTGAACTTGGACCTTCTCTCTTGGTTCATCTCGCGGGATGATTGATTCTTGACTCGTTGTCACGGGCGGCTTTTTCCGACCAACTCGTAGGCTTCAGCAGCCATGTTTCTCGCCGCAAGGTTGACGGGAACATCGGCCACAACAGCCAACTGCACCAACGCCTCTCTGGGCAGCGACTGCTCGTCCAACTGCAGATCCTACTCTGCAAAGCTTTACGACCGACGGAAAACTAAATCAAAATGCGAAGGTGTACCCCTTATATAACATTCATGGCTGCCTAGGAGACGTTCCTTACTTAAATATGAAGTCTGTGCGCGGAAAGTACTGTGCATTTGGTAAATTTACTCTGAAAAATCGATAATATCAGACATCACTTCATATTTGCGTTAATTTTATTAGTTGCATGTTGAAAATCAATAGTTTGAAATATTTAAATCGAAGCGTAGAAAATGTTCCAATCGATTGGAGCAAACATTTTGGAAATCAATCGTGGAATGACTTAGTTATTAACGTTCAAAACCTATATATTTTTCGTGACGCTCCAAATTTTCGCAATTCGAACGTGTACCCCAGTATTGAAAACACAGACGTAGTCCTACGTCAAAACTCATTTGATTTTTGCTAGGACAAGTTAATGCAATCCATGTACACTATAATTAATATCTATTCAGCTCTTGCACTTAAAGACTATATATTTATTGCACATATGGTTAATTGACCACATATAATAAAAAATATGTGCCGCACCAATACAGAGCAATAACTTTGCACTTTGCCCAAATCTATAGGTGATTGCACTTAAATATAAGATGCATTGTTTTTTTAGTGTAGAAAGCGGTTTACTTTCAAAACCAAAACCTTCAAACCGTCAATTCAAAATTTTGCTGCTCTACATTTAAAAGTTGAAATTTTTAAAACAAATTGTAGAACTGTCAAATCGAAACCGTGACATCGTTGAAAATAAAAGAAAATTATTATTATTCCAAAATAAACTTTCATCCAGAAAGTGTCGTGCAATTTAAATAAAAGTATGCTGTAAAAATACTTTTATCATAAAAAGTTTTCTTTTCAGATGAATTGTTAAACTGTCGAATCCACACCGTGGCATATTTGAAAAGTTTTAATTTTCAAATTAATTACTATCACTTTCATAGAGACCGTAGGTTGGCGTCGTTCAATCACCAATGTTTCCATCCCGAAAGATCCAAGTCAAAAAATGCTCCCCATAGCTTCCGAATGCACCTGAGCCAGCTCTAGCATCTGCTGCTGCCGCTCGTCGTCGCTTGTGGCACCGCTGCAAAAAAAAAAAGATGGTGGGATTATTATCAGTGACATGGCCTATTCTGTTTGCATGGTCCGTTCGGAACTTAATAACGCCGAAAGTTTGTGAACTTTCCTGATAAGCGATTTGCCAAGAGTTGAGGCGATTCGCCAAGAGCAACATTTTGAATGTGAAGCTTTTGTATTATTTGACAACAGTATAGAGAAAAAATCCATACGACGACTTCCTTTGTGTTGGTGGATTGGACAGTTCTACAATTTTAGGTCGGTATCGTGTTCAAAAGAAATTTCTTTTTCTATCTCAATCCTATGTTAAAGGTCGGTATCGTGTTCAAAAGAAATTTCTTTTTCTATCCAAAACCCATGTTAAATTCCGTTTACTGAAACGGAAAAGTAAAGAATCGAAAAGAAATTTCTGCAGCAGTACCGACCTGCAAAGAACGAAAAATAAAATTGGAATTTGTAAGGTTTCCACGCAAACTAATGGGAGCTATCACTTTTACTTTCAGAAAACTTTTCCGCTCGATTATTCCGTAATTGAAAGTGACATTTCGTTCCATGCAGTTCAATTGTCAAAATTCCGCTTGGTAATATTGAACAAAATTCCGTAACCTCTTTACTTTTTAGGTCGATACTGGCCTTAAATTCCGTTTACTGAAACGGAAAAGTGAAGAATCGAAAAGAAATTTCTGCAGCAGTATCCACCTGAGAAGAACTAAAAATTAAATTGGAATTTGTAAGGTTTCCAGGCAAACTAATGGGAGCTGTCACTATTACTTTCGGAAAAATATCCCGCTCAATTATTCCGTAAGTGAAGGTGACATTTCGTTCCATGCAGATCAATTGTCAAAATTCCGCTTGGTAATATTGAACAAAATTCCGTAACCTCTCTACTTTTTAGGTCGATACTGGCCTTTTCATGGTTTTAAATTTACACACTGAACCGAAAAAATATACTTTCAATTCAAACACAAAACTTTCGCAGTATTACTACTGATATTCCTTTTAATTTAATGAAAAATAAACTCTTTTTAGAAGTAAAGTGCTAAGCTTTTAATAAAACAATATTTCTTTTTTGTGTGTAAAGATATTACCACAATGAGCCTGTGCACGCTGCTATAAATCGTTTGTCTTTTTGACTTTTACTGTGAGCCGTATTTTGGTATTGTCTCACTCACTCTCACAGGACGCTTGAAAACATGGCTCACAGTAAAAGTCAATTTTTTTATAGCGTGCACAGGCTCATACAACACAAATTATGGTTGTTCCAAACAATTTGTTTTGTTCCCACCTTGAAAGGGGTTTTTTTTTATTACCAACAATCAATATGAAACTAGTGATTTGAAATAGGTTCACTGTTGTAGAACCCCTAGTTCCGAAGTACACCTTGCAGCCTGCACCTTGCAATACACTCTTGCGCTTTTCGGTTCCTTTCGGGACTACACTCCCGTTTCATTTTACTCAATTTTTGAGTACAATTGTATACTATCTCTTTTTCTCTCACGTAAATGTTACTAAATTTTCGTAAAAAGTGGATCTACTCAATTTTATGAGTAGATCCACTTTTTACGAAAATTGAGTAACATTTCCGTGAGAGAAAAAGAGATAGTATACAATTGTACTCACAAATTGAGTTAAATGAAACGGGAGTGTAGTATTTTTGATTTTGTTCTGATTCGCTATGTTACTTTGACAGAATATTACAGAATATAGCAATGTCTTATGGCATTACGAAAGATATAGCATTAGTTCGATCTTAGTGGGGCCCTTTTCAGCATTAACCCAACTTCAATGATGCACTAGACGTAATACATATGCCCTATATATGCATGCTATTACAGCCTCGTGGTAACTTGGGTAAGCTTGGCCCGAGCTTGGGACCGGTGTGCTAGTACATCCTGAGCCAAAAAATATATTCATTTTCTTCATGACTATCCACCCGCTGGTAGAAAGGCTTAACATATTTTAGATTTCTCTTAGACTGAGAGAAGTCTATAAATGTTTGGTAACATTTTGTTCCAATAAATATTCTTTAAATTACAGGTGACATTGTAGGTGATTGTAAACGCAAATGTTTTTTGTTTCAACCGTTTTCGTTTGTTTGTTTCAAACAGCAATTCAGTTTGAATCATACTAAAATGTGTTTGAAACAAAACATAAGCGTTGGTAGAATCAACCAGCAAATCTATTTGTTTTCGTAGCTGTCATAATGAAACAACCAACATCAGCCTGTACACGCTGCTATAATTGTTTTGTCTTTTTTCTTCTTACTGTGAGCCGTGTTTTGGTGTTGTCTCACTCACTCTCACAGGACGCTTGAAAACATGGCTCACAGTAAGTCATTTTTTTATAGCGTGCACAGGCTCATAATGGTAAATTCAAACGGATGTGAGTTGAACCAACAGTTATTTATACCAACAAAACTACCATGAAATTTCAGTCAAATTTACTACGTTTGTGGTAAAACCTTCAGCATTTGTGGTATATTTGACAGACCTCATATTGATATCAACCGCACCATGGTTGATCTAATCGCAGGCATGGTAAAATCAAACGCATTTATAGTCAGGTGAAAATTGTTGGTGTTTGCGCTTAATTTAACCCAACGATAAACGATTACATACTCGTGTGCTTTTCAGAAATCGCTAACGTAATTGGTTCTTTTTCGTAGAAAGCGGTTTGCTTTCAAAACAAAAACCTTCTAACAGTCAATTCAAAATTTTGCTGCTTTTTACATCTAAAAGTTGAAATTTTCAAAACAAATTGTAGAACTGTCAAATCGAAACCGTGGCATCGTTGAAAATGAAAGCAAATTATTTTTATTTGAAAATGTACTTTCAACCAGAATGTGTCGAGCAATCAAAATAATTGTATGTTGTTTGGATTGAAATAACAAAATAGTTTTAACATAGAATGGATTTTATTTTCTGATCAATTTCATAACATTCAAAGATAGGTTGGCATCGTTCGATCACCAATGTGTTCCATCCCGAGAGATCAATGTCGGAACACTTTCGCTATATCACTGAAATTCACCTGATTAACCTCTGGCATCTGCAGCCACTCTTCGACGCTTGAGGCAGCGCTGCAAAACAAAGTGGGATTATTAATTCAATTATAACTTTAACTTTCACGTAGTTACGTACCGATCCTTCAAACAGACGATAAACATAAAGATTATTGCTATTATCCACCCCAAGGCGGCAAGCATAATCATCTACAATCAACAAACAATGATGAAAAATGTCCAACGACGTGAACGACAACTTGCTTTGTGTTGGTGAATTTGACAGTTCTACAATTTTCATGGTAAATGAAAAAACTTTTAAATTTACAAACTGAACCGAAAAACATATACTTTCGAACCAAACGCCTAGCTTTCGTAGTAGATAATTTTTCTTTTAATTTAATGAAAAATAAACACTTTTCAGAAGTAAAGTGCAAAACTTTTAATAAAAAAATATTTCTTGTTTGTGTGTAGTAGTCTAAGTGACCTTGAACGCACGCATACCACAGAAAACAGACATTGATGTCCGTATACCTTTTCTTGAAAAACGTGTGTAAAAGTTAATATGGGCAGCCGGTATGAAAAGCAAGTGCAGAGAAAAACAAACAAAACTTTTCAGGTTTTGTGCTAGGCTTTTTATTGATAAACATTGGCATGACAGTTATCGCACAACTGCAGCGCCGCCTACCAGGAGCATAACGACATACATTTGAAATGTCGGTTTAAAGTTTTACACAAGTAGCAGACCGAAGATGAACGTCTGTTCTCTGTGCGCATACTAAAGCGCCATTTAGATCACATGAGTGCAAGTAAGAAGGAAAATCTTTTGGAGGAAAACAAACCATCATTCCTCTGCACTGAACCCAAACATCCTCCTTTTATCGAATGAATCCTCCGTCGGTTGATATCGAAACATTGAAATCGCATTTTCGAATGATAGATGCAGGCGGAGGACGATTTTCTAGAAACCAGATGATTATCCTTCTATTGTTGAACAACTAATAATACGCGAAGTGAATTGACCTCCCGTTCAAATTTGGATGAACGCTGTATGAATAATCTTCATCCCAAAGTGGAATGCGTATTGCATTGTTAAAGCCCTATAACGCAAATCATTTGAAATAAGGATGACAAACATTCCATTTTACATCATTCGGTAAAAACCTATCAATCGCTATCAGAACTGGTACCGTCACGAATAAAGGATCGAAACCCGCTCGCTTTCTTCGGAGTCACGGAAAAATATTTCCTGACTCCTTCATTTTTTGTTCTCCCGTTGCAATTTTTGCTCAACGGTTGAGGAAGTGTAATGTGAAAAAAAAATTTAAGTCGTTAAATTGCTTCAAATTATTCATAACTCGCTAATAAATCTACACACTTTTGAAACAATCATCATATTGAATTTGGTTGAGTGTCATACGAAACAAGGATGATCGTCATACGGATCTAACCATAAGACAATCATCCGATTTCCGAATGCTTTTCGTTAAAGGGCGCAATCGAATTACTTTTCATCCGATCTTGGGATAATGTTTGGGTTCAGTGTGCTTGTACCAGACAGGGTGAGGTGATTAAGGTAAATTGCCGCTCCGTGTATGTTTTCCTATCTTTTATCTCTCTCTCGCAAATTTTGGTCGCTATTTCAAATTGATAAATCTCGATTGTTAGTATATGAACACCAAATCGAACTACATCAGATTGCTGACAGCAAGTAAGCATACAAACTGATGTGATTAAATATCCAATATCTAGAACAGATTCTGAGTTATATCAATTCTAAATTTTGAGGTAATGGCTGCTTCAGCGTAAGCCCTTAAACGTCAAAAAGCCTAATGTTATTTTGACAGAATATTTGAGAGTGTATTGGTGTGAGTTACGGTCTTAGTGGAGGCAACAATCAATGTGCAACTAGCGATTTAAAATTGGTTCACTGTTGTAGAACCCCTAGTTCCGAAGTACACCTTGCAGCTACGTTATAAGCTGTTGCACGGAAAAAACTAACCTCACTTTTCACCATGAGAGTATAAAAGATAGAAACAGCCGTCGTGTTCTCCGTCTTTTTTTTCTCACACACGAATTTCTGAACACAAGGGGAGCAACCGTGTAAAGTTGAAGGTTATTAGCGAGTATTATTCTTATTGATTCTGTTTCCTGCAACCAACTGCCAATATCTAGAACTAGATTTTATAGGAAAATACCACAACCGTGCCAAAGTGAATTTTGATTCGGTGTGCAGGCTGAATTTGTAAATTAATCGGTGCAAGAAGAGTGTATTAGACACAGATATCATGTTACTACCGGAAGGTTTCCGACACTTCGGCGACGGTCGGCTTTATGTGGACGAGTGCCGACTGCAGCAGCTGCGGGTCCAGAAGAACTTGGCCGAGATCTAGGACATCGAGGAGAGATGGTTTGCAAAGCAACAAATAATTTATTTCTACCATATTTTGAGGACAATATCTAATATCCTGTTTTATTTTATTTGGTCTATTTTGTTTTGTTTTGTTTTTCGTTATGCTTGTCTCTTTTCAGTCACATTGGAGCGATCCATTGTTTTTGGCGGATAGTGTTACATACTTTCAGCGTATCGTTAACCAAAACGAACCCTGCTGCTACACGCAAAAAAATACATACTTATACCAATACAAAATAGGAATCAATTCAACTAAAATTTTGGTTTGAATATGGACCAATAAAACTGATAAACTATTTCAACTAAATTTGGGGTTGAAATAAAACCTCATGCTTTTTAGAATTAAACATCGTTTTTTATTGCTCAAAACAAAATGTTTCCTTAAACCAACCAAACGTATTTGTTGAAATAATAAACATTGATGAACTAATTCAACAAAACCATTGAGTTGAAAGAAAACTTCATACCTTATAAAATTTAACATCATATTTTATTGTTCAAACCCAAACGTTTTTTTTTTCGACCAACGAAAAGCATTTGTTAAAATAATAAACATGAATTTAATCAAGAAAACCTTTGAATTAATATAAAACATATGTAATTAAATTGAATGTCCTGTTTTATTTTTCCCATTTTTCCACTCCTCACTCCCCCACACAAGTTGTTTTTCTCAGCTAAATTGGCGCAAAACGTTTCTAAACGAACACAATCCGCACAAGTCTTTCGCGTTGGTGCTGCAGATGGTGCTTGAGATGATGTAGCGGATTCTGATGCGGATGATGCTTTAGACGACACAGCCGTTTTGTTATTTAGTGATTGAAGAGGCTCAAAAACAAGAGGTAGGCCCTAAGTACAATAGTGTATAATTAGATCGTGGGAAATCCTATGTAATAAAACTACTTTCCAAAGTCTTGCGCCACCTGTTCAAGTCGATAATGCATTTGGTACCATCGGACAAATGAGATAAACACAAGACGGCATCTATTTCGTGCTTTTGTATTATTCTCTACCTATCTATCGCGTATCCATTGTCTGAAACAAAATTATTATACTTTAATAAAATTAATATACTTTAGTAATTTAATACATTTTATACTCACCCAGGAAAAAATAATGCTTTCATCCGACATGTCGAAGGAATGTAATAGTCGGTAAAGCTCAACCTGATCATTACTTAGCGTATACTTCAATTCCTCAATGAAATCCTCGGTGCCATTGAGATTTTTTTCTTCAACTAAAAATCCAAAAGAAAACCAGAAAACATTACAAGTTAGAATGAGAAAAACAGGGGGTGCGACTCTATCTCAGATGCAGGATATTTTTTGTTATGCTTTTGTGCGATGTGCGCATGCTTAGTAGATAGAAAGAAGATTTTAAGGATTTACTGTAAAAAGATGCAGCACGATGCAAGTAGATGGATTAAGATTCACAAGCTGAAACAAGATTTTTCAAAGATTGATTCGCTAGCGTGAGATTTTTCGATCATCTTGAATCTGTATTTCGATTTGTCGCACCCCCAGGAGAAAAACTATCAGAGGCAGCAACTTGCCATGTCATCAGCACTGAAAAACTTTTAAACAACAACAGTTTAGCTTCTCGGCAGACTCAAACAATTTTTTTTGTTAAAACAATAAATTAATCGTTTGAGTTTATTAATATATGTGATTGTTATAAACCAAAGATTATTTAAATTAATGAAACACAGCAGTGATTACTTTAAATAACTTTATTGGTTTGATTTGAATGAAATGTTGAATTGATTTGGAACTTTTTTATT
The DNA here is from genome assembly GCA_024533555.2 of Aedes koreicus. Taxonomy (NCBI): domain Eukaryota; kingdom Metazoa; phylum Arthropoda; class Insecta; order Diptera; family Culicidae; genus Aedes; species Aedes koreicus. The sequence goes on along the minus strand of JAHHFK020005456.1, from coordinate 51,511 downwards.
AATTAAAACAAATAGAAACCTTGTGTAGAATAGCAGCAAAATGTTTTGTTGATTAGAAACAGAGTGATTTCTTAGGGTGAAAAAATATTTTGTTAAAACAAGAAATTAATCATTTGAGTTTAAAAATAAATGTGTTTGTTTTAAATCACACAGCAGTGATCACTTTAAATAATTTTTTTGGTTTGATTTGAATGAAATTTTGAATTGATTTGGAACTATCTTATGAATTGAAACAAAAAGGAATCTTGTATTGAATACCAACAAAATATTTTGTTGATTCAAAACAGAGTGATTTCTTTGCGTGTAACCATTCCCCAACTATCCAATATCCCAGTGATTTCTCGTGGAAGTGCAGAGGATTTCTCGGCTTCCTTCAAAGCGAGTATCACGTCAACACGTTCCTTCCCATTCCCTACTTGACCAGCATTCGGGCACGGCCGGCGCCGGTATTGCTTTATAATGGGTCACCAGTTTTTACGCATTGAAGATGTATGTTAGTCCCAAACATCATCTGTTGGTTCTTTGTGCAAATACAACTGATCTGGCAATAACGGAATTGCATCCGTGGGCGGTCAATCATGCTCATGCTCACACGAATTTCTGAACACAAGGGCACCAGTACCTGTCAAATCTTAGGTGTGACGTCACTGTGATTTGGACCAGCCCTTCGTATGCAGTTGTGGTATTGTATATATGTGGTGTCACTCATGTACACCCAATGAGGTCTATACAGGTGGAGAAGAAGTGGTTAAGTTGTATTAGTGTAATGCAAAATAATGTCATTGTGTTCGTGAGATGACGCACAGCCTGTTTTTTGTAAACATGCGTGACGTAGATCTCCAAAAACATCAACACTGAGAAAAAAGATTGGTAAACATAAACATATTCTAGTTTCATTTAACCGGAATTTCACGTTGAATTGGGTACAAACATCATATTAGTTTGATTTGATTACCTACGGTGGTTAAAACAAACTAAAATTTTGAGTAATTGTTTCGGAAATTAAGCAGTTCAGTTCAACTGACATCCGTTTGACTTTACTATTATGTTGGTTGTTTCATTCTGACAGCTACGAAAACAAACAGATTTGTTGGTTGATTCTACCAACGCTTATGGCTTGTTTCAAACAGATTTTAGTATGATTCAAACTGGAGTGCTTTTTAAAACAAACAAATGAAAACGGTTGAAAGAACAAGCATTTCCGTTTATAATCACCTACATTTCTACTATAATTTCAAGAATATTTATTCAAATAAAATGCTAACAAACATTATAAAAGTGCACATTTAGATTTTTAGACTTCTCTCAGTCTAAGAGAAATCTACAAATGTTAATGCGAGTCTTTCTACTGTTTTCATTTTTTTTAAATTAATATATTAAATTTTCACTTATTGTTGAGTAACAGCCTCAGAGTCTCGGTCAGAGCATCCCGCTACATGCTGGATGATGGATTTTGAAATAACCCAAAAAAGTAATTTGTTTTCAAATAAATTTTTCGTTGTTTTTTCTCCACACAAAATATCAATAAAATAACTTCCTTGACCTGAGCAAAAGTTTTTGTAACTAACAGGCTGCCGTTTAAATAAACTACAATTACAATTACAATTTGATTTATCCGCCGCTCTGGTTGAATCAATCTAAAATTTTAATTTGTTTCCCCGTGGACGCAACCTGTGCTTTGGTAATAATAATAAACCCCTTTCTAGGTGGAAACAACAAAAATATTAGTTAAGAACAACCATAATTTGTGTTGTATAGTGGTAATATCTTTAAGTAGAAACGATCAACCTGCCTGATTGTTTCAAACCGAAATCGTTGGTTTAAAACAACAAAAAGGATTTTTAAAACACCTAGTTTTTTAGTTAGGATGTCAACAAACAAGTTGGTTGTTTCAAACGGGACTGTTTTTTCTCCGTGAATTTACAATAGCAGCAAATCACAAGGTGTAATGTTTATTTTCGTTAATTGGTGTAGTTTTTAAAAGGTTTCGGCTGAAAAATGCCTTCTTGTGCACTAAAAGGATGCGGACAAAAACTAAACTTGCTTTGTTATTATTCGCTTGTTTTTGGAGTTTTACGTCACTACCCGAAATCATGGATTGTTTACTCATTTTTCGTTACTAATACCGACAAACACCATGCTCTTCGCCACCTGTATAGACCTCATTGATGTACACCTTGGTCGTACAATACATTGGATAACACGGTGATAAGACTGCATAGGAGTATGCGTGAATTTTGTGTAACTCGTGAAACGAGCACTATTAGAGAAGGGCCCATATTTCTATAAACAACAGAACAATAAGGGCCCTTTCCTCGTCAAATATTTGATATCTGACGCTAAATAATAGCTCAAACGGGTAACGAAAATTTTCCATATCATATTTTTCTTTATTTACGTGACTGACCCAAATTTTGCGAGGCACGGTCTGACATTCCTTTTTTTAAATGCTGCTGATAGGCGCTTTGCTAATGTTGCTTCAGATTTTCATCACATCACTTTTAACTAACACTCTCGTAGAAAAAATCTTCGATGCATGAGGCCGCGTCCCATTTTTCTAACGTTCTTTTTTATCACCGCCATTGAATAACAATTCTTATTTTGTTTCTAACTGAACACTCGTAATAAATTGCCTGTAACAATCAAATATGCCGCGTCGTACTCGTACCCAGCCACAGCGGTTTGTTGCAGGAGAGGTTACATCGAAACCGAAACAATCACCAACCAAGGTAGTGAAAAACACCGTAGCTCCTGCTTTGAAGAGAACGCAAACTCGTTCGTTGTCGGCGGAAAATGACGAAAGCCATTGCATCCGGGGCCGGATTGTTGTACCATCCCCTACACCCGATGCTGTGCCACACGTACTACATGAAATTCACAGGCTGCAGTCCACAACAAAACTTCAAATTCCCAAGCTGCCGTTCGCTCGACTGATCCGTGAAGTTTTGATGAAATATACGGGTTACGGCAAAGATTATCGTATAACGGCTGAGTGCCTGGAATGCATACAGGAAGCGGCCGAGATCTACGTAGTGCAACTTTTTGAAGATAGCAACAAATGCTGCCACCATCGTGATAGAGTGATACTGTGTCCCAAAGATATGAAACTGGCCCTTTTTCTTCGAGATTGTTGGCGATAAATGAATAGATTGACTGGTAGAATATTTTCCCTATTGTGCATAGTTTTCATTGTATTGTGACTATTAAGACCAAACATCATTTTAGTAAATTTAACGTTGTAATAAAAACAACCACATAAAGAGAATATTAAGGCATATTGCAAGATTATGTGCATACTGCGCGTGCGACCTCCCTGTAATTGAAAGCCTTTGTATTGTTTTCCACACATTTCCACTCCTATCTGGACGCCATTATGACTGACCAGCAAGACACAGTCGGTGGTGGCTTAAGGGTTAAATTTCTGGTCAATAGTGAAGTCCTCTCGGACATATCTTTTTTCGTGGGACAGAAGAATACTTTAATACACGGGCATCGATATCCGCTGGCCGCTTCCAGTGAAGTCTTCTATAGTATGTTCACCGGTAAGCTGGCCCCATCGAGTGCCAATGGGGACTCCATCGCCGTGCCTGACATCGAGCCGGATACGTTTTTGGAAATGCTCAAGTTTATCTACTATGATAATCCTACCATCAGAGAAGACAATTTAGTGGATCTGTACTACGCTGCTGTGAAGTACAAGCTGAATGGACTGAAAAGTCGCTGCATGCAGTTTGTTGGTCGTGAGGAGCTGTCCGTCATGAAGGTATTTACGAGCAATGTAAAGCATGGTTTTGAAGAGTTGAATGAGGCTTGTCTACAGACCATTTGTACCAATCCGTTGGTGATATTTCGAAGCTCAGATTTTCTGGAACTCCCGCTGGAGCTGGTAGAGAAGATTGCCAGCCAAAGCAAACTTCGTTGCAATGATGATCAGCTTCTGGATGCCCTCAAACGTTGGAGTAGGCATCGAGAAGGTGCAACGTATCAACAGGAAGCTCTGAATAAGCTAACGAAAATCGTTGAGCGACAGCAAGGACTAAATCGAGACTATCAGTGCAGAAAATGGTTATTCTTTGGACCAATCTGTTACACCGTTGATCCCTGCAAGGGCACGTTTCATGTGACGGCACAGAAGGAAATCCATCTCTACGGAGTTGGGATGTACATTGGATGTCACGAGAACGAAACGCCTGTCTCGATATCCATCGTGGTCTTCAGTGGAGACAAGATGATACGGAGGTGGCAAGCCAATGTTCCGATTCGGGAGGACATTTACGTTTACGATTGCATGTTCGAGAAGGTTTCACTTTGCGCCAATTCAAAAGTGACAATAGTCTGCGATGGGCCGAGAAAGGCAGATGGACCACTTAAGAAATTCACCTTTTGGAACAGGGGCTTCACGTGGACTGGAGACACTTCAGCCATGCTGTTGGAAGACGATCGAAGCTACAAACACACGGCAATCGCATATATTCTCTATCATACTAAACATTTAAACTAACTTTTGTGGACTGACTTTTTTTATTTGAACGTTTGAAATAAAGTGCTAAAAACTTACTTACGATCTCTCCTTTCCTTCTTGACCCCACGCAGTACGCGCACATTCCAGTAGCAAATCACAGGTTCTTCTAAGCAGTGGATCTCCGGCCATCGTTTCCTTCAGTGCCACACAAAGCCTTTGAATGGTTTCTTCGTCGAAAGTACTGGCCTTGAAAGTGTTGACAATCGTTGCACTATCAATCGGTTCAGCCATGAAATACAACGTTTCCAGTATCTCCCCCAGCGCCGTCTGTATATCGAACTCACAATCATTTTCATCATTCTCCTCATCCATCGGCTGCTCTTCCTGCTGGTCTGAGTTTAGTAAACTTTCTTGCTCCTTGGACAAAACGATATAAGCGTTCACCATAGCCAGGAACGTTCCGGAGTGGAAGTGATACACAATCGCACTGTAGATACTATTGATGCAAACGAATATCCTCACATGCGTTTTCGTAAGTGGCAGAAGGCTGCCCTCGATACTCAGCGGAACCAGCACCCGATACATGCAGTGAACGATCCCATCGATCTGACTCCCGTACAACTCGTTAGCATTTATTATGAAATTTTCGTGAATTTCCAAAAACTTCTGCATCGTCTTCAAGTCTTTGTTTGTCAGAAACTCTTCTTCGAACTGATTGTCAGTAGGCCTTTCCGGGTAGATCTGTTTGAATCCTTCCATCAAACCTTCAATCAAACACGTTTTGGCAAACATTCTGTAGAAATCGTTCAACTGAGCGTAGTCCACCTCCGCCTCCGTAAAACGATTTACCATCGCATGAACCGCCTCCAGTGTATGCTCAATCAACTCCCTATTTGTCGTACTGGCCAGTATGAAAGCCAACTTTTCAGTTATGTCTTCCACCTCACGAATTACCTTAAACCAGCAGTACTTTTCGTCATCCGATCGATCCAGAATGGTTGTGAAAATCCTCATCAACTGCACCAGAATCAAAGTGTCGCTCGATTCCAGAAATCCACACAGACTCAACAGCAGTGACTTGTTTTCATACAGGAACTTGTGTGTCTCATCCACACAGCACATGTTGCCAATAATTCCGAAAAGAATCTCCACCAATCGGTTGTCCTGCTGGGAAGACTCAGCCAGGCTTACAAATAACTCAATGACGTCATGCTTCAACAGGAATTGGACCACATCCGGCTCGATAGTCATATCCCACAAATTACAGAGGTCTTTCTCAAAGTCTTCGTCCTCCGGCAAGGTGCCCTCCAGATGAGGAAGCTTCAGGATCGTTGTCAACACAAACCGCTCACTGTACATCGTTTCGCCAATTCTGTCTCCTTTCAATTTCTCCAGCACTTCGGTGCCAGTCTCCTGATCCAGGTCGGTCGATTGAACCGTTACCGTTACAGTGGGCTCATCAGCTTTAGCTGGCAGTTCCCGATTCGACGATGCCGGGCTTTCCATATCTAAATTAAAGGTAAAGTTTTATTTGAAAGCATTTGTTTGTTTTTCTCATCCTCAATAATAATTGGGACTTACCTTTCACCAACCGAATAAGCTGAATAAAAGCGGTATTATTAACAGGATAACAAGTTGTTTGGAGTTTTGTTTTACAAACAAGAGAAACTTGATACGCAACGCAGATGTGTTTGTAAACAAACTTCGCACCAAATTCAAGCTTACCAGCTGTCAGATTGAAATGCCTGCCCCCCCCCCCCCCCACCACCCTAACACCCCCCCCCCACCCCCCCCCCCTCCCCCCCCCCCCCCCCCCCTCCCCCCCCCAACCCCCCCCCTCAGCCAGTCCCCCCCCCCCCCCCCCCCCCCCCCCCCCACAACCCCGCGACACCGAAATCGCATTTCGCTATAAGCACGGAGGACGATTTTCTAGAAACCAGATGATTATCCTTTTAATGTTGAACAAATAATAATACGCGAAGTGAATTGACCTCCGGTTCAAATTTGAACGCACGCTGTATGAACAATCGTCATCCTAAAGTGGAATGCGTATTGCATTGGAAAAGCCCTATAACGCAAATAATTTGAAATGAGGATGACAAACATTCCATTTTACTTCATTCGGTTAAAACCTATCAATCGCTATCAGAACTGGTACCAATACGAATAAAGGATCGAAACACGCTCGCTTAGTTAGGAGTTATGAAGACATATTTCCTGACTCCTTCAATTTTTGTACTCTCGTTGCAATCCTTGCTCAACGGTTGAGGAAGTGAATTGTGAAACAATTTAATGCCGTTGATGTTTTTCAAATCATTCATACATCGCTAATGATCCACACAGTTTTGAAACAAACTTCTTTTTAAATTTGGTTGATTGTCATGCGAAACATAGATGATCGTCATACGGATCTAACCATAAGACAATCATCCGATTTCCGAATGCTTTTCGATAAAGGGCGCAATCAATCAACTTTTCAGGCGATCTTGGGATGAAGTTTGGGTTCAGTGTACACGGTAAGAATAAAAGACCCATTAATGGGTAAAACTCCACCCATTTCCCCAAAAAGGGGAGTCAACCCATTAAATGCGTAGACTCGACTTACCCATTTATGAGTATATGGCATGAACGTCAAGAAATGGGTATTTTTTGACCTAACTTTAAAAATATTTTTTTTTTTGAAAATGCGTAAAACAATACCCATTTTCTGACTTTTGTGCGATATACTTGATAATGGGTAGATTTAGGTTACTCATTTTATGGATACACTCCCTTATTTTGTTAAATGGGTAAAATTGTACCCAGCAATGAGATTTTGATTTCTACCGTATAGGGAAAAAAAAAACGCCAGCAACAATTTTATTAAACTTACTCTGAGAAAAATTCTATCGTTATACTGACAATTAAATCATGGACAGGATGACTATCGCACATAATGGTTACAATAACCATGAAAATGGTCGAACCCCCCTCCTCTTGATAAAAAAAAACCACACAAATAAAAAAAAATTAATTTTATTATTGATTAGTAAATAACTCTGTTCAAACCACACACTAAATAACATCACCCCCCAAAGAAAAAATTAAATCAAATCCCCCTTTCGTAGGTTTATTTCTTATCAAAAGGGCTATTCACAACACACCAAAATCTTACCGGGGGAGGGGGGGTTCCCCACAAACCCCCCCCCAAAAAAATCCAAAAAAAGTATGGATGGATTAATCTACGTCGTATAAAACGGGCAATATTATAAAAACATCGAGAATTGCTGTTTTCTGCCACAACAATGTTACCACAAGCCGGTTTACATCGATTGCTCTGCGACTGATGTTGTATTCTAAAAATTTGTATAAATTTGTAACATTCAACAAATAGAAAATAAGTAGATAATTTATCATCTCCATGCGAAGCGCTATGAGTGGACAGTAATTTATTGCTAGAACGAAATAGACCTGAAGAGAAAGTGTATTGATAGTTCCGTATAGGGCAACGGCAGGCTTTGAAAATTGAAAGATCAAGTTTGAAAACGAGCGGAGGGCATTATTGAACGGTAGTATCCGATCAGGCACATAACCCTTTACCATACTACCCCATGCAGGATAGGCAAGAGGAGGAAAGCCCCTTGACTGGCAAAAGGTTATGCAACCGGTCGGGCTCTTATACTACCTATTGCTTTTTTCTAGTTCTAGCGATTTGTCCCTTATCGGATACTACCGTTCAATAATGCCCTCCGCTCGTTTTCAAACTTGATCTTTCAATTTTCAAAGCCTGCCGTTGCCCTATACGGAACTATCAATACACTTTCTCTTCATGTCTATTTCGTTCTAGCAATAAACTACTGTCCACTCCTAGCGCTTCGCATGGAGATGATAAATTATCTACTTCTGACAAACTTCATCAAAGATCGTTACTTCCGCGCTTGGGAGAATACAAAAACAACAATCAATGTGAAAGTAAAAAAAAATTAGCCAAACCACACCCAGAGAAAAAACATATTGTTGCAACCACTAATATCTCTTGGCCGATATTTGTATCGCATAGTGTGATTATAACCGCCAAGAAAATGATTTAACCCCCTCCGTGCATTTTTGACTATGATCATGGTAACGAAAAGTATTGCCCCGTCATAAAGGATGTTGCTTCATCAATTATTTATGCACAATAAAATTGTGATCATGATCAGTGCGGGTTCACTTTCCTTACACAGCCATAGATCCCCAACCCCCATAAAGGTAAAAATCAATTTCCAATTTCTCTGTGACATATCCTTCCAAAAACAAACCAACCGAAACCCGAATGGGGGAAGGTTGGCGGGAGGAACCAAAAAAAGAAAAGTTAAAATATTTTTAATACCTATTTATGGGTAAAAAAAATACCCATATATTTTTCAATAACAAATTATCCAAATGGGTAATATTTTACCCATTTTTGTGTTTTCTAACTACCCATTTTTTGACAGCAGCATACAGGTTTGAAAAATGGGTGAAATTTTACCCATTAATGGGTTTTTGATTCCTACCGTGTGTAATGAACCGTCAACCAGGTTCTAATTTCCACACATTTAAATTTGGTTGATCCCCCAATCGCCGGTAGAATACACACAGAATTAATAGATAAATTTCCCACTCATTGGGGGTGGGGAGGATAATTGCAGAAGAATATTTAAAAACAACCAACAATCATCCACAACAACACCACCAATAAAAAGATCCAACACCACCTACAATATTGTATTAATTCTTCTTGCCACCATCATCATCGACCATGAAAGCAAGCATGGTGGGGACCCCCACCTTTTTGCTAGTTGTTACAACCATAATATCCGATAGTCACCCTGACCATGATTAAATTGTCGGTATAATTTAGAAATTTTTTCCTCAGAGTGTTGCTCCTCCGGGCAAGACACTGAGCAAACCTGAGTAACTCTGAGCAATTATGAGCATCTCTTATTCACTGGATTCATATTGTGCTATTCAACATTCCTACCTTTTGTAATGCTTGGTTTTGACAGTAAAATTGCACAATCAAAACAAGAAAGTTCTGTCGTGAAGGGTTACCGTATCAACGTTGTGGTAATCTTCACCCGCTAGTCATTAATTAATAATAATTTGTGTAGATTGCGTTGTTTTCAGCTTGGTTGAAACTTGTGTCTGTCCCCTAGCCCAAGCACAGCTCATTGCCAGCCCCCATCTACTATTCACCTGAAGTCGACCACCCCGTATGAAAAACAATTAGTCGCGCTATCATCAGGCCCCCCTTTAAGTATGCAACTTAAAATTATCCTAAAGAACTTTCGCTCTATCCGATGTTTGTCCTGTTCCCTTAAATCGAATATAAAAAAAAAAAAAAACGTGTTTAATTTCGGGTTGTGAGAGAAAAGGGGTGTAGTTTGACAGCCCGAACAAAAACAGCGAGGAACACCATTCGAGGGGGAAACCACCACCAGCACACGCGATAATATCGCGACAGTCCTTGACCCCTTGGCCCCCTCCACCCCTTCCCGCCCCCACTACCCTTGCGCCTTGTTTTCAGTTGGCTTGTTATTTTTTACCACATTGTCTTGTCCTGGGGGGGGGTCCGTTTGGGGGGTGGGGAATAGGTTGGGGCGCGATGCTGACTGGCGGCGCCGGGAAGAAACGTATCTGTTCGCGGACCCGTCTTTCGTGCTATCTGTGGTAAGTGCCCCCACATTTCCCGCCACAAGCCTGATTTCCGCCTGCGTTGACGCCTCGCGCGGTTGATATCAATATGAGGTCTGTCAAATATACCCCAACAGTATAACACGAAATCTGAGTACGCAATAAGCTCAAATACGCACTGTGGTGAAACCGAATTGCACAAAGTACAAAAAAGGTTTATGCAAAAATGTCTAAAGCCTAAAGGTTTTATGCAAAAAGGCTATACACACTTAGATTTTTTTACAGTATACTGTAACTTTTTACCGAATATGAAACAGCTGAATATTCGGTAATCGATTCGGTAGTTTCAAAGGTTTTACATTACGTTCAGTAAATTTAACTTCGCTACTGAGCTGTCAAAATACACCGAAACGTTCTGTAAATTTTGCTGAACGATTGGTAACGCGCGCTGTCATATTTTCACCGAAAATAATGTAAAAAATTAACGGTTGCTCAGCTGAATTTACAGGTTTGTTCGTAAAGGGGTTTTTATTGAATTTCATTCTTTATTTTCACATTCAGGATAATTATATAAATATAAGGATAAGGATATAAATTAAAATATTTTTCGCATTCATTCAAGGTCCATTGGTATTTATTCAAATCATTTCTTGTATGTATACATTTCGATCGAATGTCTGTTTAAAAAGCAACTGCTTTTGTTACTAATGAAATAAGCTGCCGATTTTTAATGAATGAAAGCTAATCGGTGGGCTTTTATTTATGAGGATTCCGCCTTACAGAAATATTGTCGTTGAATATTTACCTGCGTTCACTATATTATTCAATGAGAAGAGTTTTCCCGTATTGAAGTCGCGTCTCTCAGCCGTTTAGCATCACAGCTCGGATTTTGTGGCGTATTATTGCCAACGTTTTCAAGAAATCTGTAATATATGTGTGAATAAGAAACAAGGGTAATCAGACATAATGTTGGACATACTATCGCTTAGGTTACCTTTTTGAATGCAATGGGAAAGCTCGTGATACCGGGTGAGAATTTTTCCTACCTCTATTTCTGGCACTTACTTTTGGTCGCACAGTGAAACTCAACAGTAGTGGCTAACAAGCAACTTTAAAATGTCAAGTTTGACAGCATGAAATAGATTTACAATCTGTTCGGTACTTTTTTTACAGTTTGTTCTGCAAAAGATAAAATATACAGTACATTCGTCATTTGATTTACAGTATTGCGGAACTGCTACATTTTATAGTTTCGATCGGTCGTTTTCTTTTACAATGTTCGGTAATTTTCAGTAAATTACAGAAATTCAGTATGTTTGATTGCTGGAATGTCATATTTTACAAAATGTTCGGTGAAATTTCGGTTTTACATACCGAATTCAGCAAAAAAAAGTACCGAACAAAATTTTGGGAATTTGGTGTGTAACCAACGCCAAAAAACAAAAAAAAATTTATAATTTTGTAAAGGAAAAAGAAAATAAACAATTTATATATATAATTTTGTTTAGAGACAGTACTCAGTAACTAATAAAAATATGAAAAAAAAAAGAAAACAACAACAACACACCAACAAACCCCAATATTTTTTATTTTAATCATCAACATAAAAATAAAGTTTCCATATCAAAGAAAACAAAGGTATAAATATCAATAGTAAATATAAAAAATTTAATTAGTCCTCCACCCCAATTTAATTTTGTTTTGCGTGAAAAAAAAAAACAAAAAAAAAAAAATTAAATAAAACAAAAAAAATAAAGTATTCATCATAAACAAAAACATATTTACCGTAAACTACCCCAACCAAACAATAGTGTTGGTTTTTTTTTTTTTTCTTTGCTCGATACAAAAAAACAAAATTCCAACCGGAAAAAACAAACAATCACTGAATACTGTAAGCACTTTACCGAACAAAACGTAAAACGAACTCTGAATTACCGAAACCCGGTAAGGTATTATTAACTGTCAAACTGTTGTCAATTTTCTATGAAGTCTCGTGGTTTCAGCGATCGGTTGTGTTCCAGAAGGTGGTTTAGAAAGTTATTATTAAAAAGTTTTCATCTTGTGGCCTAAACTCGAAACCAACAGTGATGGAGCAGGCATACCAGCAGCAGCAGGAGCAGGATCCTCGACTCATCGAGATTTTCCGTAAGATTTCCTCTAACTAATCTCCCCCTAATTATTTACAGGTTTCTCCGGTGTTGATAAGTTTTCACTGCCGGAAACATGTATCCGGATTGCACCGCCATATTTTGGGTAATAATAAAAGTAGAAGAAGAAGTGCACCATCATATCAACCATCAGTAATAATTATCATAATTTTTAAAATAATCATAGTACGTAATTTGAAGTTTAGTTCATATATCCTATTCATATATGAATAAATACGAAAATAAACAAAAAACAACAAATATAGTATTGTTTAATAAAACAATAACATCCGAGTATTTTGGTGTTCAACGATAAAAACAAAACAAAAATACCGAAACGGTTCGGTACCAGACTACACAAATTACCGAACTACGGTAGTTTTTGACAGATCATCAAATCTCCCATTACCGAACTGTACGGTATTTTTTGACAATTCATCAAAAAATTCGAGTGCCGAATGTTCGGTAATTGATTTGATTACCGAACGTTCAGCTGTTGAAAGTTCGGTAAAAAATTACCGAATACTGTAAAATTTTCTAAGTGTGTAGCCTTTCCATGATACTGGATTCAGGTTTGGCTTGCCAGAACCCATTTTTTTTTGTTTTCACTTGTTTTCCGGCAAAGCCAATCAACTAGAACAAATCAATATTACCACTTTGATGATAGGCTTGTTTTTATGCATTTTTTCTATCACAGTACAATAAAAAAAGGACTTATGAGTATTAATTTTTTTTGGGATTAAGAAGTAGGCATTTTTTGACGTATGGAAGATGTTCATTGAAATGCATAGAATGTAGTCAAAAAATGACTACCTCAGAATTACCGTGAAGGCCCATCTGACGCCTGTTACTACGGGTACAAACGCCAGTATTGTTTACAAACAATGAATCTTTTGACGTTTGATTGTAAGAGATGTTAGCTTCAGGAAAATGACAGCCCGCCAGGACCCTGGTCCGACCGGTCGGACCGGTCAGACCAGGGAGCTGATTGGCAGCCATTTTCTTGAAGCCAACATCTCTAACATCCAAACATCAAAAGATCCATTGTTTGTAAACAATATTGGCGTTTGTACCCGTAGTAACAAACGTCAGATGGGCCTTATTCAAACAAGTCGTTGACTGTCTGTCAATTTAAGTTTGATGAAACCTAAGACTAGGCAGCATTGATGTTCCAACGGTTCGCTTTTAAAAATTTACACAGTAAATTAGACAAGCCCAGATGTCTGTTCTCCGTGATTGTAGGTAAATTCAAACAAAACTGAAAGCTTTCTCATGAGAAAAAAAAATAACGGTGACAATAAGTTTACCTTCTATAGACTTCTCTTGAAGTTTTAATATTAATGCAAAAAAGAACTGATGAGGTGCCAGAATCGATGTATGCATTCCGGTTTTAATTGATAACTAAGCATCTGGAAAATCACTTCTTCTCTCTCGAGCCGCCCATTTCGTCGAGCTTTTGTCGCAGTTCGAGCAGTTCCCGATCTGGCACGTACCGTCCATCGTCCACGTCGCTGGTGTGCTCACTCACTGTGAGCGTAACCCCTTCCGGTAGGGCCGCTTGCAGTAGACGTAGGAAGGTGGGATAAAGAGGAGCCTGTAGGTTCACGATTTGGACATTCCGTTCATACGTGGTCAGTTTATATTCGCTCTCAATGACCGCCGAAGCCGGTTTGAATTTCTGTACGTTCCGCTTCTGCGGCGGTTGCGCCCAGCACTCAGCAATGTCTAGGTCCATTGAGTCGGCTACGTTGTGCACGAAGCGCTGGTAGCTTTCCAGGATCGGGTAATCGTAGCCTTTGATGGTGAAGTTAAGCGTGTTGTGCAACGGGTATTTGGGACGAAGTTTCTGGAATTGAGAAGAATGGTAGTTTTGAATATAGTATGTAGCTATTTGATGAATGTAGTTTGTCGGAATGATGTTTTGCAGGGATTTTTTAAACAGTGCAGATTTCAAGAAACAGTAAACCAGGCCAGGCGCTCACTGTTGTGGCGGAGGTGTGACATCTGATTGCATGTCAAAATATCTTGTCGACGTTCGCCTCACGCCACAAGACTTTGACTCGATATTTTGACATGTTATGTGATGTCACACTTCCGCCACATCAGTGGGCGCTTTGACTTACGCCTTTTCAAGTATGTCAACTGCGACAAAAAAATGCGTAAAAAGTAGGCACCGCTGAGAAAAGAAAATTAACTCTGCCCGTGACAGTAATTACCATCTCACCCACAACATGAAAGATTAACTAAGTTTCGAATGACCACTTGCAAATCGTAGATGTCGCTCCGCAACGTAAACATTGGGGTCGTCCTTGGTAGATGCACTGATTTTTCTATTCGGAGCAGCATGTTTTTGTTGCGTCATGAGTGGTTGCAAGCAAACAGCAAGCAAGCCTACCATATCAAAATAAGAGTCTATTTTTATATTCACGACATCATTTCAGTTATAAGTAATTTAATTCGAAAGTGTTACACGACGTTGCATTTTGTGAACATTACGACAGTCAAGCGGTGTATTGTATCCAATGAATCTGAGAATAATTGAAGGTTATTGATTGCCCGCATAACGAAAAACAATTTGCTATATGGTCAAAACTATATTTCGAATGTAAGATATAATATCACATTTTATGTTATCGTTATCAAATAGTTGAATCTCGTTTCCACCATAACATTAATTTATGTATGTTTATGCATGCAATATTGTCATTGATTATATACCAACTTTCTGGCATAAAGTACAGCAAAAATTTTGTTCGTGAAAATTGCCATGTTTTTATGGTAACTGAACTTAACAGCCTATTCAGCATATTGTTATTCGGCCTTTTACTATCTGACATATTGTTAAAATTATATGGGAGATTTTTAGTTTAAAGTTGTAAATTATAAGGGTAAATGTCTTAACAATAACGGGTACGATCGTCAACAATAAGGGAAATGGTCCAGGCATGATTTGTGATTATGCGGGTGGCCATGGAAACCGTTTAAACAATGATTTTTTTTGCTTTTTTTTACTGAGGTTCATGAAAAAGATTTACATTTGTTTTAGGAGGAAGCGGATGTCAAAATTCATACATGTATTTATTATCTTGTTCCGTGAGGGAAAGAGGGAGTTGAAAATTGCACCACATTGATACAGAGTTTCAATTAAATTTATAAGAGATACGTCGAAGAATTCCAGGAACTGAGTGAAATACCCTGCTACAAATTTAGCCAGGATCGCTTGAAAACATTTTTTGCTGCTATCGGGGCAAAAGTGAGCTACAACAGCAATCAAACTACTGTGCGGTTTATGGCAGTATACAAAATTTGATTGTAGTTGATTGTGAATAACAATGTCACTTCATCAGCATATGCTAGTTGCTAAAACTCCGATGAAGTGAACATGCTGCATGCTGAAGAACAATCTACGTTCTACCTTGAATCAGTGAAGAACTCATTGATTATTGGATACGATGACGACAATACAGGTGATGACGAAAATTCTGCTCCGATTGAGATGATCGCAAATTCTCAAATGGTGATGATGATGAGTTTTTCATTCAATCGCTTTCACTATTCCGCTACTCACGTTCAGAAACAACTAGTTGGAAAACCAAAATGTGAACAATGCTTGCAAGAGCTCATTCGGGATGCCAAATACATCGAGGCTAATAAAGACATTCTGCTAATTTTCAGGATTGCTGAAAGAGTGTTGAAAATCTTGATAAACGAAAACGATAATTTCAACTTTGCCAGTATTATGCGAAGCTGGGAAACAGGATCGTCATCTCAATTTACAACGCCAATCAGCATGTTTTCATGCAACTATTACCGCACATTTTGGAAAGATTTAGTGAATAATCATCGCAACATCTTGATATATTTGTGCATTGATTTTTATCTAATGCCTTGTTCAGACTACAGAGTTATAACATGTTATAACGGTTGTCAAATAATTTCAACAAGAAATTCGTCATCAAGATAGGCTTATAACATGTTATAACTGCTCAGTCTGGTCAGTGTTTAAAGCTGCGACTGAAACAATATGCTAAAAAATGTAGCAATGCAAAGTACACACTCCGCAAAAAAGCTTACTAAATTTATTCTTTTCCGGAGTGAGTAGCGATTTACCTCTACGGTATATACCGTAGAGAAATATATAATAAGATAAAATAACTGCAATAATACAAACTTTGTAAAATCTATTTAAAAAATGAAATAAATACCTATGCTTAAAAAGAAATACATAACGGAACTCGATTCTGTCGAAATTCGGTACTAGCATGATAACGAGCATCGGGGGTATTGCGATGAATGGCAAATTGTCTTGTGAATCCAGCGCAATATCTCCGACTTAAGGTATCTCATATAATTCTTGAGACAAATCGATTTTTAGAAGTAGATTTTCCAGATTTTGACTGGTACGAGTATGATGAGCTCTGCAACACTTAATGAAAAACCTTTAAATGACTTTATCTGTTAATTGAAATATCTATGAATGACGTTATATTTTACAAAAAAATAAAATCTGCATTACACAAAAAACTTTAAATTACTGATTTGGCAAACAATCTAATAATCGCTTTGCCTCCCATAAGTTATTTTGCTTTAAGAAATATTCAAACGGCTAACAAACAAATGTTCAAAAATAATGGACTTCATGTTTGAACGATCCCTTGAGCAATTGATGATTGACTTCTCCCCTTAGGAAACGCTAATCGGCTCCCTCTTCCCCTTTGAAACACGTTTTATATGAAGCAATTCAAAATTTTGTACCGATTGTCACACTTAAGTGCGCGATGTAATTTTTGTACAACACTCTTATGTTTTCACTGGTTCCATGTTCATTGAAAGCGTAAAATGTAACAAACTTTGCATTAACATTTTTTATCGCACACAATATCGCATGTGATAGCCGCATTCCGAACTTTTTAGAAGATACGCTGGATTTTTTTCAGTTTGACATGTTTGACAGTACCACCGCACCAATTTTTTGAGTTTCAGTGACAATATACTAGAAGTGTCAAGTTGTTCCCGGGTTGGTAATTACAAATGTTTAACACTTTATGAAACAAAACAGGTCTCCCATGCTCTGAAGCTGAATGCAGCTATTAGGGATACGTTTTTAAGGACGAATCATTAAGCTTGGGACCAATGTACTGGTACTTCCTAAGCCAAAACTATATCCATTTTCTTCTTGACTTAAAAATGCGTGAGTCAATTTCTGCGCAAAACCTCTAGACAAGTTTTTGTTATTTGTTTATTTTCGATTTATAAACATGGCTGTGTAATCTATTGATGTCTCTTCACTTTAGAATTTGAATTACGGAATTGAGCCATTTTCAGCAAACTCGAGATATATAGATTTTGCGAAATGCGTAAAAAGTACACATCTTTTAAGTTATCAAAAGGAGTAAAAAGTATGCATGTTTTACTTTTCAAAAGGAGTAAAAAGTATGCATTTTTTACTTTTGAAAAGGAGTAAAAAGAATGCATTTTTTACCTTTCAAAATGATTAAAAAGTATGCATATTTTGACGTACATTCAGTTTACGCTAAAGAGAATAAATGTAATATACTCCTTTTTGGCGTAGTCCCAGTTTCCCTCAAAAGAGCATACTTTATAGTCATAAGAGCGTAAATTAAGATTACCGTGTAAGTAAACATTCAAAAATGAGCAGGGAACACATGAAAAATGAAAAAAAATAAAGAAACCGTTGGTAACCGGATCGCAACAGTCGAACAAAACGCAAATCCGGAAGAAATATTATTTTATAATCTTTCATTGCATTCCAGTATTCCTAAAAGTCAGATATCCAACGATTCTAAATTATTCTGCATTTCTGAATCTCGGTAAATACTCGAACTCTTCATATCTGTACAATATAACCTTATTTGTTTTTGCCTAGATCCGATAATGCCTCGTCCTGCACAAAGACCACCCACGCGCAACCCAATAGGAGTAGGGGCGAACCGAGGTCCCGAGCAACGGGAGGAAAGTGCTCCCCGGCCACAAGTTTCAGCGAGAAGTAGTAGGTCTCGGAGACCACAAGCTGAAGATTCCTCGGAACGGCAGGAAAGTTCTCCCCGGCAACGAGCTTCATCCGAAAGAAGAGTTCCGCAGACAACCCGAGCGTCACTACGTCGAAGCCAATCCGCGCCTCGCGGTGTTCTCAACGATATACGTCAGTTGCAGGCATCTACTGCTTTACTAATTCCGAAGCTTCCATTTGCACGAGTAATCCGCGAGGTATTGCAGGGACTGGGTGGACGTGATCTGCGCATTACAGCATCTTGCTTGGAGGCTTTACAAGAAGCAGCAGAAATATATCTGGCGCAATTATTCGAGGATTCCAATCTTTGCACTCAACATCGACAAAGAGCCACGCTAATGGTGAAGGATTTGCAACTAACGTTGGCTCTCCGCAGACCGTGTTAGGACTTACCTCCAAGTAATCGGGTTCGTACATGCTACTGAAGTGACGGACTATGTTGCCTGTGGCCAAGAAACGATGGGAAATCTTCATGACGAATTTATCGAACGAAGCGGGTAAACGAAGAAAAAAAACTTGTTAATTTTATTATCTTCACAGCTATTTGTGACGGACTCACCTGCCGAAGCATTTTAATTTGTTAAATTTTAGTTATCTGATTAAAAATTGAATTTTATTTTACGTGCACTCGAGTTCACAGCGTTTGTTATCGTATGTACTGTCAAAACCGTCAAAACATCAAGTGAGGTTATGTGTGCCATTTATGTAACATCGATGGATAGTGGGTGAATGTTGCCAATGAAAAGTTCAAAATAGATTTAATTGCAATTTAATTTTAATTTTATATAAAATGTGATGAATCACTTTTATCACAAAGTTATAAAACAATGAACAAGAAAAAAAAATTATTAGCATGTATTTATCACTCGATCTGATTTAAACGAAAGCTTTACAAAGGGCGAGGGTATGATCCACTCCGCAGCTGATTTTCAGCACACGGCCACTGACGGCAACCTTAAGGGGAAAGAATTGATCCTGTTTATGACCGAATCCTAGAGAACCATGTCGATTGTGGCCCCACATGTACAGATCGTCCAGATCGTTGATGGCTCCGCAGTGTGTCAGGCCGGCTGATACGGCCCGAACCCGTACGTTAGGGTTGAAATCATTTCTTCCAAAGAGAGTGGCTGGTATCTTCCTTGGACGCGGTTGATGGCACACATCGGGACCGAAGCCTAGGATGCCATAGCCCCACGAGAACACATCACCGTTTTCTGAAAACCAAAGCAACAGTTAATAGCTGTATTTAGAAACGTGATCAATCGTACCGTTCAGTGCCAAGCAGAAGGAACCTCCAGCAGCGATATCCGTAATTTTGCCACACTCCTTCAGGAAGTCTAAGTGCCGTGGCAAGTTAATTTGAGGATTATCGTCTGAATCCATAGCCAATTGACCGTATTCCGTGTTACCCCAACCGAAGACTTCTCCATTACCTGCCAATATTTCAACAATTCGATTATCTTCAAAATACGACCCACACATCAAACAAACCATTCAAAGCTAAAACCGTATCGGACGTCCCGGTAACTTTACAGATTTTCTCCCCCTTCAGATCTCCTTCAACCAAGGACGGTGTGCTTATTAGTCCAAATGATCCCTGACCGGTTTGACCGTCATCGCTCCATCCACAGGAATACAACTGTCCCGATGCCGTCAAAAAGAAGCTGTGATCCTGACCGCAATCTATTTCCACGACCGGATCATCCCGCCTATCTCCGAGATCCTTTATCCTATTGATCACAGGCGCGTTGAAATAATCCTCATCTTCAATAATATCCCTTCCACATTGCCCATAGGCATTATTTCCAAAAGCATAAACTGATCCATCCTTGCCTAGTGCCAAGTGGTGTGCCCTGCCGGCGGCAACTTTAACAATTTCAACCACATTCTCGTTGCCTTCCAAGGAGGTAAAATCAATTGGCGCCGGATAAATCAACAGCTCGAACGGCTTCCGGTGCTGTCCACCGAGCTTATGATATCCGATCTGTGAATCCGTGTTGATTCCCGTCCCCCAGAGGCTCTTTCCGTTTCGACATTTGGCAGCGAATACGGAAAAACCATACCCAGCAGCGACGTCCAGAATGTTTCGATTTTCGGCAAAGTTTAACCGACTCGGATGCTGCACTACATCAGTGTGCGCCTTGGCTTGCTTCTTGAGTGACGTTTGAACCCCGAGGGCACCGGTGGCGGCGAAACCCCACACGTACACCCGAGTGTCGGTTGTTTTGGCCCAAAAAAAAAAAAAAAAAAAAATTTTTTTTTTTTTACCCCCCCCATAACACCGCCGGGGGTAATTCTCTCCTTTTTTTTAAATTAACTAAGCCAAGAAAAACAGGTAAATGCACTTTGAATTCTCAAATTATTGCAGCATTGTTTGCGTCACATTGCGTTTGCGCCAGGCACGCACGCCAGTTTTCTCACGGTGAAATGATAACAAACTAATGCGAAGAGATTGAAACTAAAATCAAAATAAACCATGAAAAGGACAGTAGTTGTTTGTTATAACACTCTTGTTTGTATACACTGTAACCGGCCAGTACCCATTAATGGGTAAATATGTACCCATTTTTCGATAGTATATGAAACTGTCAAAAAATGGGTACTTTTAAAATCAAAATAATGCATACTAAAGACCCATTTTTTATTTTCAATGAGAGACCAAAAGATGGGTATTTTTCTACCCATTAATGGATAAAAAATATCTTAGCATTTTACCTGCTCGCTTTGTATATATGAAAGTGCGTGGTTCGAAAAATATAAAAACTTCGCGGAATCCATTCCACGAAAACGCGAAGAATATGGAAGAACTGAAGGTTATACTGGATAGCGAAAACTTCCAAAAACTAAGAGGTACGTTAATAATTTAATATAATATTATAAAATGATTCAATTTCATCAGCAGAATCGTACTTCCGAGTATGTGTCTCTTCCGGGGCGTAAAATCCAAGCTTTCATCAAGTTGACGTCAAAATTATTTAAATCCTTTCAGATATATTCCACGGATATCCTCTCTGGATGATAACGATGTGATGACCGCTTCAATGGACCACTTGAACGTCGCCGGAATATTTGCCGGTGTGAAAACTTCCGAACGAAACTTAACATACCTGATGGGTAAAAGGCCTAAAGGGTTGTCAAAATACAAATACACATTCAGTTATTGCGATCTATTATGTTTATTCTAATGCACATTATTCAATATCACAACTAAAAACAAATCACGAAAAATGGGTATTTCATACCCATTTCGCAAATCACAAACATTTCGAAAAATGGGTATTTCATACCCATTTCCCTAATAACAAACATTTTGAAATATGGGTAAAAAATACCCGTGAGCCTGACGTACAGGCTCTTTACCCATTAATGGGTAAAATTGTTTTACCCATTAAAGGAGTTCACCCACTTAAGTTCGAAATGGGTGATATTTTACCCATTAATGGGTACTGGCCGGTTTCAGTGAAAGCAAACAACTTAAAATTAAGTCTTTTTCACTCATCTTGACAGCTAAGTGCAACCACTCAAAATTGAGTTCTTTACGAAGTACATACTTTTAAGTACTTAGGAAAGACTTCGCTTTGGGTGAAATTAAACTGTTCCTCGAAAAGTCACTATTGGGTAGGAGTAATCCAATCTTAAATTGAGATTTTTTTTTAAATATGCCTCTGCTTCTTCTTCCAACAACAAGTAAGTACGCAAATTGTTTTAACATGTAAATTAAATGTGACCATTTTATTAACACTCATTTCATACACTCTTACAGGATACAGATGATTAAGAGGCATTATCAAATTCCCTAATGCGCAAAGTTAGCTCTGTAACTTTAGTACTGGTAGAACACTTTTTAATATTCCAAACATTAATGGCAACAAGATCGTATAGCTATTAAAGTAGAACTGGTACGTTCATACCCAAAACTGGAAAAAGTTTCATCAATACATCAATTGCTAGTTCTCCTGAGTGTCCACATGTAATAATATGATCTCCAAAGACAACATAAACATCGCCAATTTTGAATGTTTCCGCACAGCATATAATGTGCGGAGGAAAATCAAGACTAGAATATAGATAATTATGAACTGCGGTCGTTCAGCCTGCAGATCAAAGGCATAACCAGAAATTCTTCGATACTCATATTTTCTTCCATTTTTCTCTTGATTTCACCATTTTTTACTAAACGGGGAGCACCTTGAATGTGAACTGAAAAATAAAAAATTAAAACATGTTTATACAAAATCGAGTAAGGCAATATTTAAATTCAAAGAAAATTTAAATTTAAAAAAAATGACAGGTAAAGTGATGAAACAATAATGCAAAAGTATACCGTCTTCAACTGAGCTCCAAGCATTTGTTTCCATAAGGAGACCAATTTGTAAAAAAAAGTCCTCATGCTGCAATCCTCGTTCATTTTAGGATATAACCGTTCAATGGCCTGGTGAACCTAAAATCATAAAAAGTTAATTAGTCTTTAGTACCACCATTGTACAACCATGTTTCGCTCAGGGGGTGTGACTCTATCCCAGATGCAGGAAATTTTTTGTTTTGCTTTTGTGCGATGTGCGCACGCTTAGTAGATTGAAAGAAGATTGATGAAGATTTTAAAGATTTACCGCAAAAAGATGGAGCACGATGCAAGTTGATGTATTAAGATTCACAAGCTAAAACAATATTTTTCAGAGATCGATTCGCTAGCGTGAGATTTTTCGATCATCTTGAATCTGGATTCAGATGTGTCGCACCCCCAGGTTTCGCTTTCAGTAACTTGTTCGCTGGCATACATTATTTAAATTTGACTGGTCTGTGAGTCACCGTATAATAAATTGAATATATTCAGATTCTTACCATTAAACCGTTGTAGGATAACAAATGGAGAAATATTCTCAGAATGGAGTTGGCTCGGGAGTCTAAAAAATCAATATTTTGCTTTAAAAGCCAATGATGCAATGTACTGCAATGAGCCATTTTTTCCGAGATTTTGCGAATGTTTTGTGGTGATGGCGTTAGGGCTGCTATGTATGATGCGTTTTCATGGATATCGTCAGGCAATTCTAAAGCCTCATTCCTTGGTCTTTGAAATAGCCTCTCCTTTGAATCGTACTTTGGAAAATATTAGAAATCTATTATTTAAACAAATTAATAATACTTATCCGCAAGCTTTTGGTAGCTTCCTTTTTTTCTTTTTTTTGCTCGATTATTATTGTTTTACCACCAATTCACGATTTTTTGTGAGAAATAAAAATGAAATGAAATTTCTTCCGGCAGAGAACACCACATTTATGAAAATGGCGCATAGCTCAATTTCTTCACCAAAATAAAAAGAAACTCTTCATTATGTTTACTTCAGAAGGAAGAAAAGGAAACAAATCAAAATTCAGATGAAAAGCACTCAATGCTAACAGTCCTCGGAGTATTCTATTTTGAATCCTAATGACGTAAAAGGAACTAATGCTAACAATACTTTAATGTTGAGTTAAATTTATCCAAAACAGCAGTCCTTAGAGTGTACCTCCTTTTAAGTACTTTCTACTTCGATTTTGAGTTATTTCGTTTCTCCGTGTATAGGGACTCTGGCGTGTATGAAAAAGAAAATTTACAGCGCTTTTCAAATGCTGAATTTAACAACACAACGAAGGAAAGAAAAGAGTGTACACTGAAACCGGCCAGTACCCATTAATGGGTAAAATATCACCCATTTCGAACTTAAGTGGGTGAACTCCTTTAATGGGTAAAACAATTTTACCCATTAATGGGTAAAGAGCCTGTACGTCAGGCTCACGGGTATTTTTTACCCATATTTCAAAATGTTTGTTATTAGGGAAATGGGTATGAAATACCCATTTTTCGAAATGTTTGTGATTTGCGAAATGGGTATGAAATACCCATTTTTCGTGATTTGTTTTTAGTTGTGATATTGAATAATGAGCATTAGAATAAACATAATAGATCGCAATAACTGAATGTGTATTTGTATTTTGACAACCCTTTAGGCCTTTTACCCATCAGGTATGTTAAGTTTCGTTCGGAAGTTTTCACACCGGCAAATATTCCGGCGACGTTCAAGTGGTCCATTGAAGCGGTCATCACATCGTTATCATCCAGAGAGGATATCCGTGGAATATATCTGAAAGGATTTAAATAATTTTGACGTCAACTTGATGAAAGCTTGGATTTTACGCCCCGGAAGAGACACATACTCGGAAGTACGATTCTGCTGATGAAATTGAATCATTTTATAATATTATATTAAATTATTAACGTACCTCTTAGTTTTTGGAAGTTTTCGCTATCCAGTATAACCTTCAGTTCTTCCATATTCTTCGCGTTTTCGTGGAATGGATTCCGCGAAGTTTTTATATTTTTCGAACCACGCACTTTCATATATACAAAGCGAGCAGGTAAAATGCTAAGATATTTTTTATCCATTAATGGGTAGAAAAATACCCATCTTTTGGTCTCTCATTGAAAATAAAAAATGGGTCTTTAGTATGCATTATTTTGATTTTAAAAGTACCCATTTTTTGACAGTTTCATATACTATCGAAAAATGGGTACATATTTACCCATTAATGGGTACTGGCCGGTTACAGTGTTCTCTGTGTAAAGAGTCACGCAAAGAGGAACATGCAACACTTATTTCGATTAGTTCTCATTTTGCGTGACTGTATGATTCAGATGGGCTGTTCGAAAGTACACTGAACCCAAACATCATCTCGAAATCGTATCGAAAAGTAATTCGATTGCGCCTTTTAACGAAAAGCATTCGGAAATCGGATGATTGTCTTATGGTTAGATCCGTATGACGATCATCCATGTTTCG
Organism: Aedes koreicus; assembly: GCA_024533555.2. Classification (NCBI taxonomy): domain Eukaryota; kingdom Metazoa; phylum Arthropoda; class Insecta; order Diptera; family Culicidae; genus Aedes; species Aedes koreicus. The sequence continues at coordinate 26,417 of JAHHFK020005456.1, read as the reverse complement.
TATGACACTCAACCAAATTCAATATGATGTTTGTTTCAAAAGTGTGTAGATTTATTAGCGATCTATGAATAATTTAAAACAATTTCACGACATAAATTTATTTCACTTTTCACTTCCTCAACCGTTGAGCAAAGACTGCAACGGGAGTACAAAAATTGAAGGAGTCAGGAAATATTTTTCCGCGACTCCGTAGGAAGCGGTCGGGTTTCGATCCTTTATTCGTGACGGTACCAGTTCTGATAGCGATTGATAGGTTTTTACCGAATGATGTAAAATGGAATGTTTGTCATCCTCATTTCAAATGATTTGCGTCATAGGGCTTTTCCAATGCAATACGCATTCAACTTTGGGATGACGATTTTTCGTACAGCGTTCATCAGAATTTTAACGGGAGGTCAATTCACTTCGCGTATTATTAGTTGTTCAAAATTAGAAGGATAATCATCTAGTTTCTAGAAAATCGTCCTCCGCCTGCATCTAGCATTCGAAAATGCGATTTCAATGTTTCGATATCAACCGACGGAGGATTCATCCGATAAAAGGAGGATGTTTGGGTTCAGTGTAGCCCCGATAGGTACCTTTTCTTTGCGCTCTTCACTCCCCCCCCCCCCCACCCCACTCCTCACGCCTTGCATAACACATTATTTTCCAAATACAAAAAAATAGTAAAAGGCAGCCCAACCACCGCACAAAAACATAAAATATTTGTAAATGCCTATCCCCCCACTAAAAAAAATTTGCCAATAGACAACAAATGAAATAAAAGATTGACTCTAATACACGCTACACGCTAAGCTCAGTTTACCCATAATCACAAAAAAGTGCACATGCTCATTTATGGTTAAAGTTGACTTTACCCATATTTGAGTAAATTTGAATGAAAAAAAAACTCAAATATGTGTAAGTAGTAATGTACCCTTCATTGGGTACACAGAGACCAATTTGATTGTCAATTTTACCATTATTGGGGGTTAGGATGACTATTGCAGTATAGTGATTTTGAACCGACCATGATCATGGTCAAAACGACCATTAAAAATAGTTGATCCAACATTTGCCATAATGTCGGAATAGACCTTGTTACCATGATCATAGTCAAAAATGCCATGAACGTGGTGAATTCGACCATTTTCATGGTTATTGTAACCATTATATGCGATAGTCATCCTGACCATGATTTAATTGTCGGTACAATGATGAAATTTTTCTCAGAGTATGTGCACTTTTCGCGATTATGGGTATTCTTCACCCATATTTGGGTAAATTGAACTTACTGTGTACTCTGAGAAAAATTTCATCGTTGTACCGACAATTAAATCATGGTCAGGATGACTATCGCATATAATGGTTTCAATAACCATGAAAATGGTCGAATTTACCACGTTCATGGCATTTTTGACTATGATCATGGTAACAAGGACTATTCCGACATTATGGAAAATGTTGCATCAACTATTTTTAATGGTAGTTTTGACCATGATCATAGTCGGTTCAAAATCACTATACTGCAATAGTCATCCTAACCCCCAATAATGGTAAAATTGACTATCAAATTCCTCTCTGTGTACGCTCGTTCACACTACACGGTCGTTGGCAAAAACCCATTATTGGGTGGAAAAAATCAAATTTTGGCTAGAAGTGCCTCTCCCCATTTAAAGCTAATTAACCCATTAAACACACTTAGATTTTTTTACAGTATACTGTAATTTTTTACCGAATATGAAACAGCTGAACATTCGGTAATCGATTCGGTAGTGTTTTAGCTTTACAATACGTTCAGTAAATTTAATTTCGCTACTGAGCTGTCAAAACTTACCGAAATGTTCTGTAAATTTTGCTGAACGATTGGTAACGTGAGCTGTCACATTTTTACAGAAAATGATGTAAAAAATTTACAGTTGCTCAGCAAAATTTACAGATTCGTTTGCAAATGGGTTTTTATTGATTTTATTTCTTGATTTTGAAATTGAGGATAATTAATGAGTTGAATTAATATGTCATTTGCATTCATTTCTTGCCCATTTCTGTTAATTTAGATCATTTATTTGTGTGTTAATAATTAAAATAGTATAATCAAATAAACTAACACTTGGTTACCGTTGCGTAAAATATTTTAGGAATTTCCCATCTAACGTTGCTGCAATCGGATGATCCTTGGAGTAAGCCAACAAAATTCCTTTCCTTGTAAATGTGGCTACGGTACCGGAAAGTTGCTGTCCATATCTCCATTTTTGACACTAATTTTTGGCTTACCGTGCAACTCACCAGAGCTGGCCAACATTCAACTTCAAAATGGTGGGAAAATATTGCGTTTGACAGCAGGGAATGAATTTACAATCTGTTCGGTATTTTTTTTTTACACTTCTTTTGCAAAAGAATAAATTTACAGTTCATTCGTAATTATTTTTACAGTACTACGGAACTGCTGCCATTTACAGTTTTAATCGGTAGTTTTTTTCTACAATGTTCGGTAGTTTTCTGCAAATTACAGAAATTCCGTTGTTTTGATTGCCGGAATTTTGTCAAATGTCATATTTTACTAAATGTTTGGTGAAATTTCTGTTTTACAGACCGAATTCAGCCAAATAAGTACCGAACATGATATTGAAAATTTGGTGTGAAAACCCCCGGCCCCCCCCCCCCGCCCCCAACGCCCCCCCCCGCCCCCCCCTCCACGATCTCCTTGTCAGTCCATGTGAGTCAAGAACGTCTCCTGTACCGCAGTTGGGTTGGCTCCGGCCCTGAAAACTTTTTGGAAGGTGTTGTCAACAGTTATTCCTACCCGGTTCCAATCTTTGGCTCCACACAAATGGACCCTGGCCACCGGGGGAAGCACCTGATTGGCAACTTCGGTGAGGAGTTGGTTGGCATCCTCAAGGAGGTAGAACCCTTCACTTGGATCGGCTGTCTTCTCGAGGAAACCGATGGTGCGCTTTCCTAGGGTGGACGCGATGAAGTACCGGAAGGGGAGGACGCCCGCTTCTACGCAAGCAGTGATGCCAGGTGTTGAAGAGAGCAAGCCGGAAAGGATCGGGAAGGCAGAGTTGTAAGTCGAGGCCAGATTCTCCCACAATAGTCGCCTGGCGAAGCAGGTGATTTCGAGGCTGCAGGTGGGTGGCGTGTGGCAAACGTCGGCATGATATTTTGACTTTCCAGCAGATGCATCAGTGGGCACCTCGACTACACAGGGACAAATTTTGATTGTCAATTTTACCATTATTGGGGGTTAGGATGACTATTGCAGTATATTAATTTTGAACCGACTATGATCATGGTCAAAACGATTATTAAAAACATTTCAACATTTGCCATAATGGCGTCATAGTCCTTGTTACCATGATCATAGTCAATAATGTCATGAACGTGGTGAATTCGACCATTTTCATGGTTATTGTAACCATTATATGCAATAGTCATCGCGACCATGATTTAATTGTCGGTATAACGATAGAATTTTTCTCAGAGTACGCGGCGTTTGTGAACAAGTGATTGCTAACCCTTAAAATTTAAATTTAACAATTATTTTTTATTTTTATGTGTATTGTGTTTTTTCTCTTACTTCTTACCTTGTATGCAGCTGAAAAGGAGGGAAAACAACATCGCAACGCTAGTAACGCTTTCCCATCTAATCAAAAGGGGCTGCTTTTTTTCGTTGCACAATAATATATTTAAATAATTCCCCACGAAAACCTGACATGTCACCCATACTAAAGCAGTTGTCCAAATTACTTCGGTAGAAATAGTAAAAAATACTGAGGGTCTTTACTTTCCAGCTGCATATTAGGCTTAAAGGTGGGTATCGAGTTCAAAAGAAATTTCTTTTTCTATCTCAATCCCATGTTAAATTCCGTTTACTGAAACGGAAAAGTAAAGAATCGGAAAGAAATTTCTGCAGCAGTATCCACCTGAAAAGAACGAAAAATAAAATTGGAATTTGTAAGGTTCCCACGCAAACTAATGGGTGCTGTCAATTTTACTTTCGGAAAAATATTCCGCTCGATTATTCCGTAAGTGAAAGTGACGTTTTGTTCCATGCAGATCAATTGTCAAAATTCCGCTTGGTAATATTGAACCAAATTCCGTAACCTCTTTACTTTTTAAGTCGATACTGGCCTTAAGACAAGGGGTCGGTCAATCTGATCAATTTAAAATTTTCAAAAGATTTCAAATCTTTTCCAAAGATCAGTCCACTGATCGGGCAATCTTGGTAAAACAACTGGCCATTTTATTCAGTGTTTCAATGCAGTACATATAAAGAAGAAGAAAAAACAACAAATATCAAAACAAACTCTTCGATCTCTGTATGATTTACATTAATATATATATTTCGGGATTCAAATGTGAGTACTGGCATCTTTGATATAAAATTATGTATGGCAAAGCGCGTAGAAATGGAAATAAAATTGATAACCTGTTTTTATGAGTTTGAAAGCAGGACAGATGCTTGTGCAGAGAATGAATATGCTGATTCCTGATGCTAACTGATAATCGTTTTCGGAGCAATGGTGCATCGAATTCGATTCCGAATTGGTGCCATACTGCAGGATTTATTCCTTCAATGAATGAAAATGAGGACGACGGCGTTTAAATGCTAACACAACTGATTATTATAATTTCCTATACACTTATGATTCGTGCTATTACTGAAGCTAGAAAGCGTCTAGAGCGCTGTGACACAACTGAAGTGAACGTCTAATCACGGACTAATTATCCCTTTTGGGTCCATGATCTAATGAAGCTTTAGTGAAAACATGAAATGTGACTACGGTCCGGAATTTCAGATAAAATCTGCAATTAACACAAGAATGAATCTAGCAATTATCATTTATTGATAGCTCCTTAAATTGGGAGTTCACTTGAAGATATATTATATCGTATTATTGGTTTTATTGTTGGTGTTATAATTTATGGATTTTTGGAACAGTCGATCTGGACCATCTTCTTGTGCAGAATGTTCTATTGAATAAAAATATGCAAATTAAGAAAAAGTTTTCAGGGATATACTATATGATTCATTACTTCAACGCACATATTTATAAAACAATTGATCAAATTGATTCACGTTTGTGGATTATTTTAGTCTTCAGTTGCGTCTATAATCATTCATCACCGGTTTTCATTTGATGTTTTTAAGGAAAATTTTCTCATTACAGTAGAAACCCGGAATAAGCCACACCTGGCAATGGATTTTTCTCCCGTTCTATTTTTTAAATTTATGTTGGACATAGTGCGCTGTATAATGCATCTGATGAACAATACAGCGTACAGTGTCACGCTAGATTTGACGTATAAAACAAGAGAAAACCTCATTCCCGGGAATGACTTATTCCGGTTTTCTACTGTAATGAGAATATGTCTGTTTTAAAACATCCTTGTGTATCCTAAATATTGAGATGATTTGGGCCAAGCTCAGCATCAATGTTTTTTCTAGACAAGTTGCTGAAATAGAGAGAGAGAATTGTTTCATTTTAAATCTTCCGTATCTGGAAGTGTGGAACTAGATCTTGAAGCAATTTGTTTTTTAAAATAGAGCAAAAACGGGCAAAATGTCCAAGATCTTATCTTGCTCTCAATTCTAAAACTAAAAATGTTACATAGTTTATATTGTTACCTGTTTAAATTCCATATAAAGCTGATACTCGCTGGTGAAACAATAACATTGTACTGAGCATAATATGAACTCAAACGAACGGTATCGAAACAAGAATGTCAGGGGGCAAACAAGAGTATTTATATTTTGAAACACTGAAATAAAACAGCAGTCTGTGTCAAACTGTTATAAAAGATTTTAAATCTTGATCAGATCTTTTAATCTTTTTCAAAGATCGGATTAAAAAATGAGGAGATCTGATCAAATGATCAGGAAGTCCGACCCCTTGACGATGTATGCTGATTGATGCAGGGTTGGACGATCGTTTTTGGGGAGAGGCGGTGGTAACGGCGAATTATATGCAAAATCGTTTACCATCTCGCTCGATCGAAAGTACTCCTTATGACGGCTACATTTCGGGCACTTTTATCCTGTTGCGGCTATGAGAGGGACAGTATGATGTGAAGTCTGCTTTTCTCTACGGCAACCTTGAGGAGGAGATTTTTATCCGTCAGCCTCCCGGATTTGTTATTGATGGTGCACAAAACAAGGTGTGCCGTCTTAAGAAAAGCTTATATACGGCTTGAAGCGGCGCGATCCTGGAACAATCGCCTTAATGAAGTTCTGGTAAAGGAGGGGTTCCAGAGATGTGATTCGATCCGTGCTTATATCGAAAGCGAGTAGGAGACAAGGTCTGTTTTGTTCTTGCTTATGCTGACGACCTGAGGATTTCCCGCTGAATGATAAAACTATCATCGATTCATTGGAGCAAACACTGAAGCCGAACAACTTCGCCATCAGCAGTCTAGGAGTATGTCGGGCAGTATCTTGGCGTTGACGTGGAGCAGGACGCAGGAGGAGATTACTACATAAGTCAGCAGCGATACATCGCAAACGTCGTCAAAACTGCTGGTTTAGAGAACGCGAAATTGTCAACGATTCCACTGGACACAGGATATGAAAAACAAGAGCAAGACGTAGCCTTTCTATCGGACAACCATGAATATCAACGATTAATTGGAAAGTTACTGTTTATAGCAGTCAACTCGCGCCCAGACATAGCTGCGTCAGTGTCTATCCTTAGTCGGAGAACAATCAAGCCTTCTCAGCGTGACTGGAATGAACTCAAGCGCTTGATTCGTTACTTTTAAAGGCAGGGCAAATCTTCGTCTGCGTCTAAGTAGCAAGGATAACGAATTGGGATTAGTCGGGTATGCAGACGCTGACTGGGCGGAGTGTCGTGATGGGCGAAAATCGAACAGTGGGTTTGTATTCAATACAATGGTGGAACGATTTCATGGGCGTGTCGCAAACAGTCTTGCGTTTCACTTTCGACTGCCGAAGCAGAGTTTGTAGCTCTTTCAGAAGCATCACAGGAGGCACTGTGGCTTAAGCGTTTAATGATGGACTTGGGAGAGAACGTGACAATCATTCGGATGTGTACGATGACAACCAAAGCTGCCTACGGATGTTGGATTGCGACAAATTCAGCAACCGAACTAAACATATAGATACCAAGTATTATTTCACCATGATTTGAAGCACACTGGAGTAATGGAGTATCAATACTGCCCGACTGAGATAATGCGTGAGCTGATCTCTTGACGAAACCTGCTCTCAAGAGTCCGGCTTGGTGCGTTGAGGAAGCCATGGCCTTGATGTCCTGAATTGAAGCAACGATATGCGTTGAGGAGGAGTGTTGTTGTCTGGCAACACAGATCGTACCAGTTTTGTTTTAACATGAAAACCTTGACATGATTTTGTTCAGTGTTTTTTTATTAGTAATTTCTTCTTGTTCCTCCAAAATGTAACCGCGTTTTTTCTCTTGTAAGAAAAAATTCAATCCGTATTTTCTGTGATAAACTGCGTGTTTTCATAACTCGAAAGATCCGAAACCTGTCTCTGCCCAACAAATATAATTTATTAACAATATAAATCCGGAGCAATTTGCGATTGTGGTGAACATGCAGAATGTAAACAAACGGGAAATGATGATTGTAATATTGCAAGTAGAATTTCAAATCGTAATTTACAAATTATCCTGTGAATTCAAATACAATCTAACATACAGACAAAGAACAAAGCTAGTTTCTGATTCATATACAATACTGGTGGAAATACGTTCGTTTCTTATTGAAATTTTCACATTTTTAATATACGCCTGTCAATGCTAGTATGTTTGATTACGCCATTTTCAATATTGGCCCACAAAAACTGGAAATATAAGTATCGACCTATACTATTCGCCGATTTTTCATAGGTTTCGCCTTATACTTTTCGCCGTTGCTTTGATTATTTTGTCAGTATCGCCTTTTACTTTCCGCCGTTGTTTTGATTTTTTGTCAGTATTGCCTTTTACTCTACGCCATGTTTATGTTTTGATTTAAATTACGCCTTTCACTTTGTCAACAATCAATATGGCGTAAATCGCAGAGTAAATTGTTTTGATTACGAAATAACCCTACGCCCTTTGCAAAAACAATATTTAATGAATTAAATTAAAGCACAATCAGGACGAAAAGGTCAAAACTCATAATTTAGTTATCATTATTATGCATTGCATTGAAAAAAACATTTTGTTTATATTTTGTTTATATTATCGCAAATTGCTCCGGAAATCGCTTCCATTTATTTTCCACATACATATGTTCGGCGACACGTGTAGCGCTACCAACGTATTTATGGGTTATATTTTACTTTTCCATTTGGTAGACTTAATCTTAACGTGTATCTACGGTAAAACTAATAATATTATGTATTCTTTTTATGAGTATTGTTTGCTCACTTTTAAGAAAATCAAATTTTCAATGGATCTCAAGTAACATATTGCTATGATCAAGAAAATCAATGTAGAAGTTTTGAAAATTAGTTTCAATTCCTAATTTTGAACCAAGCCATAATATTTGAAGCAAATATGTGGAACCAACAAAGTTAAGCAAGGCTTAACTTTGCATCAATAAAGATTTCCATTTAGTTGAATTCCATATCGATTTTTTCAATAAATTCAATTTAAAGTCTTTCAACTTCAGCTAAACACTTAGATTTTTTTACAGAAATCTGTAAAAGTTTACTGAATTCTCAACAGCTGAACGTTCGGTAATCCGATTTAACGGATTTCGGTGAAATTTTACAGTTATCTGTAAATAATTTACCGGATTTCGGTAAAATTTTACCGAAATACGTTAAATTGGTCTTAATTACCGAACGTTCAGACTGTTGAGAATTCGGTAAACTTTTACAGAATTCTGTAAAAAAATTTAAGTGTGTAGGGAAAATATGACCACATTATAAGTCGTTCGGAAAGTTATCACGTTACATACGCCGGATGCGTTACATCGTGTTGCGGAAGAATAATTGTCGCATTCGTCAATCTGTTTTGACATGCAATCGCCTGTTATGTTGCTTACGTCAAAATGACACGTACTGAATAGATCGGAGCGGAGCATGGAAAGCACTCAAGTCAAACTGACAAATCGACGAATGCGACAAAGTTCGTTATGGAGGAATTTGTGACTGGAGCCAAATTTGTTGAATAATATGTAGCAGAAATGCGCTGCATTTCATATTATGTTGTGTATAATTCATATTGAGGAGTACCAAGCTATTATTCCGTGAAAACACATCTTTTTTGTTTACATTGTTACTTACGACCTACTTACCGGAAATTCCAGTTTTCCACGAAAATGCGAACTTTATAAACGAGTTTAATGTAAGTAACGTCTCCTTAAGGATTGGTGACGTTTCTCTTAGTTTTGATTATGCAACTGCAACGAATCCGCCGAAAGTTCAATCGAATATAATAAAAGGTGGCAACGAAATTTCTTCAATAAACGTCGTGTTCATAAATGTTGAACATTCTTTCAGACTAGTTGGTTCAGACATTGTGGCTTTTTTATCCTACAAAATGGGCCGATGGTTCTCTAATGCTTAAGAAATTTTGTCCACAGGTAGAGTTTATAGATATATGAACGAAACTAAAACTAAAAAGAAACAGTGTTGCAAATTTTCCAGGAAAACTCCATTGGAAGTTTTCAACTTTTATGAAGCATCGACAAATTCAAAAAATCATAAGTAATGAACTTTAAAAGCAAAGTTTCCTAATGAAGTTTCATAAGATTCATTAGAAACTAGCAACAAAAGACTAGGTCGTCATGTGTTTGTTCCAACCATTATCCAACAATAAAAAAAATTGCGAATGATTTTGTCGGCAACCAAGATTAAAAATAATATTGTTGTATTGTTGCGTTATATTTTCAAGTCGTAAATTGAGGATCATTTTCAGGCCAAAAATTGTATCTAATTGCATCAAAGTATCTCTCTACTTCGTAATATTTGAAAATCATTCGATGGAAATCAAAAATAATAATTGCTAGCTGTAAATCTCGCTTTCTTATCAGCAACCCGATCTTTGTCCTATTCTTTTTCAAGTTGCAACAAACCAAAGTTACGTATTGCATTGGCAGTTACATTCGCAGCTAGCAACTAGTTGGTGTTGCAGCTAGTTGTTCTGAAATTGATTCCTTAGTTTGGGCCTTAGTTTTACAATTCGGGATTTGTTTCAATTTGGCAGTTGAGTACTTTTGAAATATTACGCTAGGTATAACGAGCGTGTGGATTTAGAGTGCAGTAGTTGCCACGTTTCTCACTTATGGCGCCACATGCACAAAAAAAGGTCGCCTGAAAAAAATGTGAAGTGACTTACATTGTTAATATAGTATATTTGATGTTATACTTATGACAGGGGGAGTTTGCTCATTTACACTTCCGGTCCGCTTCCTAGCATCTTGCTATGAAGTACCTGGTGGTCAGTCACCCACCGATGTCGATCTGCCAGATTTGGGCAAACCGACTACTTAGAATTATCTCAAATTGTAATATTCCTTTATTTATTTGTCGTCAATCAATAGTAGACCGTTTTGTTACAATAGTACTTACATTTTATGTTTCACTTATATATACAGTACGCCTTAGGAAACTAACACATCAGATTTGCATTTTTAATGTTTTGAATCGTTCGTCATTATCTAATTGAATTGAAGTATTGTTTTAGTTTTGTTTTGGTCATAGTAAAGTCTACATTTTCTCCATGCTTATTGTAAGTTGCCATCATCTGATTCAGAGGTACAAATTTGGCGTAATTTGTACGATGATGGCTTGTAATAAATATATTTCTATTTCGTAGTTGCCGCGACGGTATGTAAAAATTAAGTTTTGACAAAAGTTCTGCTGAATCAACGCGTTGCGAAACAATGTCATTTACGAATGATACTAATGCAAATTCACGGCGCTCTTTTAATGATTGGATGCTGATGAGCATGCAGCGGGCTTCATAAGATGGAAGCGGAAACCTTGTCCAACCTAATTTACGAAGTGCATACAGTAAAAATTGCTTCTGTACCGATTCTAGTCGTTCTTCATGGGTGACTGAAAATGGTGACCAAACCACGCTACAATATTCCAGTATTGACCTCACATATGCAATGTACAATGTTTTTATTGTGTACGGATCATGAAAATTGTAACAAAAACGTTTTATAAATCCAAGCATATTATTTGCTCTGTTGATGATAGTATTGTAATGCTCAATGAAAGTTAGTTTCGAGTCCAAGATAACTCCTAAATCCCTTGTTCTTTTACATTTCTCAACTGGCTGATTCCCTAGATTGATAGTTATGTCTGGGGTGTTTCGTTTCCTACTAAAAGCTATCGAATTACATTTCTTTACGTTCAGCTGTAAAAGACTTTTGTTGCACCAAATATAGAAATCATTTATTTCTTTCTGGAATGTCATGATATCTTCTTTGTTTCTTATTTCTAAAAATAGTTTCATGTCATCAGCGTAAATAAGAAATTTAATGTTTTTGAGAATAAAGGAAATGTCATTTACATACAAAATGAATAAAAGAGGACCTAAGTGAGAGCCTTGGGGGACTCCAGAAGTGACCTTAATAGGATTTGATTTCTTCCCTTTGAATCTAACTATTTGTTGACGGTTAGTAAGATAGGATTCGAGCCATCGGAGGATTCCTGCCTCAATTCCCATTTTTCGCAATTTGAATAGAAGCATGGGTATGTCAATGCGATCAAAAGCCTTGCTGAAGTCTGTATAAAGAGCTTCTACATGGTTACCATTGTCCATTGCTATCAGTGAGTAGTTGACGAATTCCAATAAATTTGTGCTAGTTGATCGTCCTTTGAAGAATCCATGTTGCTTATTAGTCAGTCTGTTTTTGATTTGAGAAAACAATTTTTCATTGATAATTGCTTCAAAAAGTTTAGGAATGCAGGAAATAATGGCAATTCCACGATAGTTACAAATGTCCGATTTTTTTCCACTTTTAAAAATAGGTACTAGATAGGAACTTTTCCAAAGTTTGGGGAAGATCCCAGATTCCAGTGACATATTAAAAAGCCAAAATAAAGGTGCTGTAAGTTCTAATGCTAAGTTCTTCATAAATACGGGTGGAATTCCATCAGGGCCAGAACCTTTGGAAACGTCTAATTTATTCAAACCTTCCAAGATGTCTTGAAATTTGACTTGACTTAATCCAATGTCCCTTGAAAATTCTGGGAAGAAATTGAAATATTCATAATCGCGATCTTCTTCATCAAACGTGGTATAGATTTCTTGGAAGAATGTTGCAAATAGATTGCAAATTTCTTCCGCGTTATCACCAACATTTGAGTTAAGATGCATTCTAGATGGGAAATTGTCAGATTTCAGCTTAGTTTTAACATAATTGAAGAATTTTTTTGGACAAGACTTAATTTCAAGTTCGGTTTTTGAATTATGCTCATCATATGCATTACTAATAGCAAGATTCAGTTCATCGCAAACCTTCAAATAGTATGTCAGATTATTACTGTTACCATCCCTTTTATACATTTTGTGGGCCTTTTGCTTCCGATTTTTAAAATTTTTTATTTCTTTATTATACCAAACTGGGTGGTTCGAATTACCTTGTCGCCTAATTTTTTTGAGTGGTACTTGTTCAACTACTATTTCAAACAATAATTTATAGAAAACCTCAACAGAAGTTTCAACATTTGCTTCATTCTTAAAGATCGTTTGCCAATCAATTCCGTTAAGTTTGTGTCTTATGATATCATAATTTGCTAAATGATATTGAAAGACCTCTTCATATTCATAGTCGTTGGGTTTTTCGTATTCATGAACAAATAAGGAAAACTCAATTGCTGTGTGAAAAGCTTCATTTTTCCATAATGGAAAAATAGATTTACTTACACAGAAGTCTTCCTGAATATTTGTCAGTAAAAAATCTAAATAGCAATTTTGTTGGTTTTTTACATGGTTAATTTGATTGAGCCCCAAGCCTGCAGTTTTGTCGAAAATAAGCTGCAATGTTTCATTCTCCCCAACGACTGGTAGTAAGATGCACTCGTTTTCATTGTCTAGAATGAAGTCAGCACTACGTTGATTAAAATCACCGTATATGTGAACTTTCACTTCTGGGGAAAGTTCAGACATAATTTCATCAGCAGTTTGAAAAAAATGGTCATATGCTTCTTTGCGAGCGTTATTTGGGGGAAAATACACAGTGGCAAATACATGTATTTCACCTGCCATGTGTACTTTCACCCATACATGTTCGAATTCCTTAACTGTAGATGTATCAATGATTTCTGAATTAAATTTGGTAGAAATAGCTATTAAAACACCCCCACCTGACTTCTTTTCAGAAATTTCCAAATTGCGGTCATTTCTAAAAACATTATAAGAATTTCCGAAGACTTCTTCACTCCTAACGCTTTGATCCCAACTGGTTTCAGTTCCCATTAAGGCGACCACACGCTAACAACATACTCCATGATGCTACGAACGATCGAACAGTACAGCGCCTTGAGAGCATATATATCGGTGAAACCACTTGTATTGCGACGAATAAATCCCAGTGCTGCAAAGGCCTTTGCGGTAGTTGTGCTAATATGCTCATGAACCGGAGTTTTGTATCTACAGTAATCCCTAGGTCACGAATTGCTTGAACACGCTCTATAGCTTCTGAGCTGATGGAGTAATCAAACTCTGTTCGGGATTGCCAGTGGGTGAACGAAATAACTTTGCACTTTTTGATATTCAGTTCCATTCCATTCTCAGAACACTACAACAAAATCTCGTCGATGTCAGCCTGAAGAGCGCAACTGTCGAGATGCGATGATATAACCTTGTAAATTTTTAGATCCTCAGCGTAGAGGAGAAAGCGCGATTTCAGCCGAAAGCACAAGTCATTCACAAACAATATAAAAATCAGTGGTCCCAGAACGCTTCCTTGCGGTACACCTGACGTGACGGAGAAGACACGTGACCGACTACCGTTTAATTTGACGAAAGCGCTCCGACCAGATAAGTAAGAGCACAACCACTTTGTGATCCAATCAGGAAAGCCCAGATACTTCAGCTTGTCAATTGCAAGGGTGTGAGGAACCTTGTCGAACGCTTTTGAAAAATCGAAGTATATGGCATCAACTTGGTGACGATTCTCAATTTCCGTTGATAGGAAATTTACGTAAGACATCAGATTCGTTATCGTGGATCGCTTCTTAACAAAACCATGTTGAAATTCAGAAATCAGCGGTCGAGATACAGCTTAAAGAGCTTTGTGAACCAATTGTTCAAACACCTTGGCCATACAGCATAAAATCGAAACACCTCTGTAATTTTCAACAGCATGTTTGTTACCAGCTTTGAAAATCGGAGTGATTGAGACTAACTTCCACGCTTCGGGAAAAGTACCTTCACTCGAGTGACCATATAAAAATAGTCGTCAAAGGCATCAGCAGTGAGGTCAGCACATTCTCTTAAAAAACAACGGCGGTATTTTGTCTTCGTGCCCGACCCTTTCGACACATCCAACTTTTTCAGGGCTGACAAAACTTCATGTTGGCTCACAACTAGAGCATTCAAATTGAAAGCAGGACAGGATTTAAGACTGTCAGCGGAAAAAAGTTCTACTGCAGTCTGCTCCAACCGTCTTATATAGCAACGAAAAGCAGCCTCCTTGGCAATTGGCGTAATGGGTTTCGAGCGACTGTAGATTGATCCGGTTCACAGTAGTCCGTGATCGAAAATAGCGTTTACGAGCTTTTCGCACAATGTTACGGAGATGCTGTAACTCAGTTGTCCACCACGGTTGCTTAAACGAATGAGGCCTACTTGTTCGACGTGGAACATATTCCTCCATAATGTCGTACAATTTGTCATAAAACATACGTACCGTTTCATCCGTATCTTTTGCACGAAACATTTCAATCCAATCAGACGAACCTCCATGAGAGCGATATTCAGTTCCGGAAAGTGGCAACGTCGAAAATCGAAATCATCAATGATGTTCGAGTCGCTAACTGATTGCACGTAGAAGGCATTCACGTCAATGCGAAGAACGAATGGCTTGTGATGGTTGTACGTTGTATGTTTGTCCCAGGCATTAGAGATGTTGGCTACAGGGAAATGGCTGTCCTTCAGGTCCCTGCGCTTACTCAATCATTCCCTGAAAATGAGCAAGCGGGCTCGAACACACAGTTGCACAGGAAGTGCAAGTTGTGGCGAGTCTGGCTATGTACGGTTAGGAACGCCATCAGAGAACGATTTATGTGTACCCTGGAGGCCCTTTGTTATATGCTGTCGATCTATATGTTTCTTCAAATCAGCAAAAATCAGTAAGAATATTTATCCAACGAGGCTTTCCGAGCTATATCCATACAATTTTTTTTACAAAGATAAAAAATATTTAGATTCGTTCACTCTACATATTTACACCAGAGTTAACAATATAAGAGTTACGCATAAAGTCTAGCCAAATACCAGGCACATCTACAAGAGTGGCACGTAAAGGATTTTTTTTTGTATATACTAGCAATATCATGAGACATTTTCGGTGATTAAAAGTGATGACAAAACATTAACCGATTCACCGAACGTGATTGTGACGAAAACGTAGGCTATTGGTTATTAAATGACACGACAATGCGTACAATTCATTGGTATTTCGCGTACCTGCAGGTATGGAATAGATCCCACTATGATCCCTATAGAGTTTTGTCCAGTAACTCCTATCCTTGCCACCCTGGGGGAGGTAGCTCATCAAATCTTCCGGTCCGCCTCTAAGCATATTGCTATAAGGCACCAGGTGGGTCTCCACCGATTGCCTGTCGATCTGCCAAATTTGGAAGACGTCTGCATTGAGTTATCTCAAATTATAATAATCCGTCCACTATATCACAAAACACTGCGATTGGTTGAGCGGATTGGAGATAATGAAATCATTGGGTATAGGACCAAGTCTCCCCCGGGTGGTGCTAAATCGACGAGCTTGGCTATCAGTGGAAGCAAAGTGTATTATTCTGTAAATTTTAAATTTCAATCTCAATTTCAGTGGGCGAGATAAGGCGTTATAACCTTGGCAAATTATTGCCAGAATTTTGGTTCCAATGCCAAAAGTCCACCCACAGGCAAAAGGAGCATAAACTAATCCTTCTAGCATCTATCCTCCCAACGTTAAATACAAATTATCACATTTTTTAACTCTATATGGAAGCATTTGGTACGGGAGGTCCACGCTTTCTTGCTTCCCTTGATTCGAAGTAGTATAGCGATTTCAGACACTCTTTCTAGAATCGCTCTATTTCTTGGAATCCTCTCTGCGGTACATGCTACGCAGTTGGCCTGGCCGGTGACAAGAAAAATGATGTTTTCAGGAAATCGTCATTTTCCAGGATGCTTTCAAGAATTGGCTGCGTTAGTGTGAGATTAGATTAGAATAGTAACTCCTATCCCTGCCACCCCGTGGTACCGACTGGGATATGAGTAACCATAGGTTAGATCGGGCAACCAACCCCGAAGGTGCCTTGGTCATTTTAGCTTATCTGAACGACTGTTCTCCACTACGATAGGAAACTCGGAACATGCAACTGCAAGTCGGGTTGCGTTAGGATAATTTATGACCAGCTTCAACCACGCAACTTCGAAGTCATAGCACTGCAGGAACTTTTCTGGACAGGATCGAAGGTATGGAAAAGGGGGCATCGAGCGGCTTTTGCCACCAACGAGCTGGGTACCTGCTTTGTAGTGCTGGGCAAAATGTGTCAACGCATGATTCTGATCAATGTGAGAACGTGCAAGGTGAGGATCAAGGTTTAAGAGACGAACCAGCCAACGGCTGAAAGTCTCTTTAATAAAGACTAATCAATCAATCAATCAGGATCAAGGGCCGTTTCTTCAACTACAGCGTCATAAACGTACATTGTACACACGAAGGGAGAGCCGATGACGAATGACGATCGACCATGTTCTAGTCGATGGTACATTTGTAAATGTGCAATGGTACAGACAGGCACGGAACAGGCTAAAACTCTATTCTTCAAGGAAAATGCCAAATGGAAGAACGAGACCGCGAATCAATACAGGAGCTGTACCGTGTTAACGACACACGCAAATTCTACGAGAAGTTGAACAGCTCGCGCAAAGGCTACGTATCATTGGTGGCATTGTAATAAATCTAGAAACAGCCGCAGAAGATGACAGGCTTCTGAATCCAACCCTTTAGGAAGGTAAGGAGGTAATTGATCGGTTAAAAACAACCAAGTTGCTGATGTTGACTAACTTCCAATTGAGCTATTGAAATACGATCTATGAATATATACAATCTATATTTTAAAAAGAATGACAAGTGGGACTACAGCAACTATCGTGCAATCATGCCTACAAGTTGCTCTCACAATTTCTATGCCACCGTTCGTTACCAATTTCAAAGGATTTTGTGGGGCAGTACCAATCGAGATTCATGGGTGTCCGTGCTACTACGGACCGGATTTTTGCGACTCGGCAAGTGCTGCAGAAATGTCGCAAATATTACACGCCCACTCATCATCTTTTCACCGATTTCAAATCAGCTTACGACACAACCGCTCAAGACCACCTATGGCTGATTATGCACTAATATTTCCAAAAAAAATTCCATTTCCAAGATTTCCAGTAAAAACTGACGTGGTTGATCAAAGCAACGATGGATCGAGTGCCGAGTGACGTCCGAGTCTCTCTTACACTATAGAGGCCCTTTGAATCTCGGAGAGGCTTGCGGCAAGGTGATGGATTGACGTGTTTGCTAATTAGCATTGTATTGAAGGATTTGATTCGAAGAGCAGGGATGGATACGATTGGTACGATCTTCAGAAAGTCCGTCCAACTTTTAAGATTCGTCGACGACGGTGATATCGTAGCACGAGACGATGGCGCAAACGCACATCAGACTGAAGCAAGTAGAGTTGGGCTTTTGCGTCAAAGACAAAATACACAAGGGGAAGAGGCTCACGCGAAGACAGCACCATGAGTTCAGATCGACGGTGATGAAATGGAAGCGGTAGATGAATTCCTGTATATGTGCTCATTGGTCACCCTGATAATGACACCAGCTGAGAAATACAAAGGTGCCTTACGGCTGGAAATTGTACCTACGCTGATATCTTGACCATCTACAAGACATTATTTAGACCGGTCTTATCCTGATTGGCAGCGGTAGATGAGAGCCGATTTAGATCGCTTTAAATCTATAATAGGGATGCTGTTGGGGCTACTCACAAAGTGTAATACTTGTAGCTGATTTGGGTCCATTTATACCAACAGTTACGACGAAAAATCTATACTAATTGGAACATAAGTTATAAAGCTAGTTTTTAATTACTCTATGAATAATTAATGGATCTTAAAATAAATTTTAAATCAATACATTTCGTGGGTTGATCCAAAATGTACAAATTAAAAAAAAAATCATAAGCTTACTACATACTCCAATCTTACAATAACATACAATGCAACTGAACTTTAGGCATAGTTCTACTTTTTGTGTTACTTTATATTTTAGATTCCTTGTGAAACCACCCATCTTTTACCTCAGAAGGGGTAAAACACGTCTTGCCGTTAGCTCCGTGTAAATTCAAGTAAGGTATCTCTTCTATTATAGTTTTCACAACAGTTTGATAGGCATACAATTACATTCTACAATTCCGCAACAACCGCGATGCTCGGTTTCTTATGGCTGGCCCACAATTGATACGTTGCGGATGCGTTGACGTAAATTTGACAGAAAACCCATGGGAAAACTGTCAAATCCACGCAAACGCATCCGCAACGTATCAATTGTGGGCCAGCCATTATGGCTGGCACACAGTTGATACTGCGGATGCGTTTGAGTGATTTGACTGTTTTCCCATAGGTTATCTGTCAAATTTACGTCAACGCATCCGCAACGTATCAATTGTGGGCCATCATTTAAAGCGTAACACCGCCCACTTCGATGATGTGCATGCACTTAAGTCGCTGTATTGTGCTTTAGTTCGTAGCGTGCTGGAATACGGAGTGCAAATCTGGGCTCCTTACCACGCCATTCATATTGCACGCATCGAAAAAGTCCAGAAGCGGTTCATTCGATACGCTCTACGCTGCCTTCCCTGGAACGATCCTATCAATCTGCCACCATATGAAGATCGATGTGTGCTGCTTTAAATATTCAGCCATTATCGAGTCGCCGAGTGATGCTTCAACGGCTGTTTGTCTTCGACGTGGTCATGTGCAATATCGATTGTAGCAGCATTCTTGAGAATGTTCGGTTGCATGCACCAGTTCGTCAGCTCCGGAATCGTCTACTGTTGTAGATTTCTGGCCACCGTACTCTTTATGGATGAAATAACCCGTTAGATTTATATTGTAGGTTGTTCAATCAAGTGTGTGACTCTTTTGATTTTAACATAAGTTAATTAGTATATAAGAATTCGTACCACAGTATATTCGAGCATACAGTGAATTCTTGGTATCACGTACTGATCTTTGACATTCACAGTAAATTCCGAGCAAATAAAATTCATTGATTAGATCTATAATTCCATATTAGACTGAAGTGAATTAATGAAAAATCCCGAAATGTAATCATCTTATGTATAAACAAATTCACTATCTCTCTTCTGAATTCGCAACCGCTTTGACCTGCGTAACTGTTCATCAGGAAGATTATCAGCTTGGGTGTTTCGCTTCGTTTTTCTGTTTGAGGGTCGCTCAGAGAGTTCCCCGATTTCCTCCTCCTCTCGGGATTCACTCATTGGCAAATCCAGGTAGTTTCAGGTACCGAAATAATAATGCTGGAACGCGATGGCGGGGGTGAACGTTTACATATTTTCAGTTGGGCCCAATATGCCATGATTCAAGCGCTTCCAATCATCTGCATTATTGTCATCGTCGTCGTTCTCGCTATCAGAATAACGTGTCGTCATACGGCTCAGCATTTGGTTTAGATTTTTGTCTACGCTAGGGCCCGGTTTATAGGATTGCTGAAGTCAATGGTGCTTATTTCACCCTTGTGCTCATTATACCCCTTATATCCCTACATTTCTACACTGAAAAAATATTTCACTTAGCCAGCTGGAAACACTTGTAGATATTTACCTATACTAAAAAAAGTGACTTTTACATGAATATCACGTAAGAAAAGGAAATTCTACTTGACTAGTAATTTACATTTCACTGGACACATAAAATTCACTTGATTTTGTAGAGCATTTTCCACTTCATGAATCACATGAAAGTTAAGTGAATTTCTATTGGGTATTTTCCACTATTTATGTGAATATTTTTTTGGGTGTAAAATTGAAATCAACCCGATAAAATGACAAGAGAATCGCGAGTTTCGAGGTTTCGAGACGAAATGAACATTAACACGTTACCACTCGGTATACTACGCCCTTATCATTACGTAAACTCTATTGAATATCTTAAGCAATAATATCACTTAATGAAAGCGTAGCATAGCATAGCATTTTCCGACCATACACAATCCTGGGTTGGCTGTTGTAGAGACGATGGAAGCGCCAGAAGAGCTACCTTGGGTGTGACAGGCTCTTCATCCATCAATCTCTTTGCACCACACCTGGCCAGGTCCTTATGATCAGCAAGGGATGGGAGGGAAGTGTTGATTAGATGTCTACATAGATGCTGAGAACTCATGCTACCTTCATAGACATCTGGAGTTGGAAGTTGGATGGGATTGTGCGGGAGGCTTTCCTTGGCGAGAAGGCATATGTATATTTATATGAAGTGTTGATGTATTGATTTGTAGAAATCAATACATCGACAAATCAATACATCAACACTTCGTTATGTCTACAGCTTTAGAATTCAAACGGTACGTATATTTATATGTATATTGGTCGTTGGGAGTAACGAAGCTAAGAAAGTTAATGCACTCCTTTGTTGTCCACACAGGCGTTTCCTACTTGTATCCAAGCTCCAAATCCAAGGGTGTAGCGCATTTTCTTGCGTGAGAGCTTGACTGTCGGTTGGGACATGAGCACTAACTCTTGTCCTAGCCTTTTATGGCTTATGGTTATAGCGCCATTACTCGTTTTTTGAAAAGAGAAGAAGGACGCGCCGACACAGAGTCATACGTTCATGCACACATACAGGCACCCCCCCCCCCCCCCCCCCACACACACACACACACACAGACACGCGCGCGCGCATACACACACTTACACTCACACATTCACATATTCATGGTTTGTAAATAGCTTTAGATTGAACCAAACGGTCAAACAATGTATGTATGATTAAAGGAATGCTGAACAACAACGTTACGGTAGCTAAAACTCTACTGATATCAACAATATAAAAAGTAAAAAGTACTTAGCCGAAATCCATTTAATTACGTGTCCGATCCAAAAAAAACCCGATCAGGTAACTACCATCGAGCAATGCCCATAACCTCTAGCTGAAGACTGAAGACACGGGTATCGTTTAATCGCACAATTTCTTCATAATCCGACTAGAAGCACAACATTAAGTCCAGTTTATAATTACGTCGAAACATTTTCGAAAAACTTCTCATGCTAGATTTCATAGAAACGATTGATCCACATCTCAGGGCATTGAGCAAGGCACACACAATCGTAGGAAGGACACCGTTGGGGCAACGCACAAAGTATTATGGTGGTCGGTTTGCAATCCCGTAACAATCAATGGAGGGACACTCCGGGGAACACTCCACGAGCGAAATTAAAATAAAAATGCAAAAAAAAAAAAATCAAAACGGAGCAAAAATGACAAGCAATTTTTTTTCACGTCTCGCTTCGCGCCCCCCGCTATAATATTATTTAATGAAAGAGCCATGAATTAAAACAACAATAAAAACATGAAATAAACAAGCCACACATCACTTTACAGAGTTCGGGATTTTCAAGTTTAATTTCTAAACTATTTAAATTCTTTGTAAGTCTTCCTAAATATCCTCTCGAGCAATAATGGACCTAACGTTAGATAATCGTCTGGTTATAGCGAGAATTACTCTAGTAGCGTTACTCGCTCCCGCAACTGCATCGATGTTGATGTTTGGCACTAATATGTTTCTAGCGGATGAATTAGTACCGTTTATGGTGGTAGGTTGATTATAGCTACGTTTGTGTGTGATCCATAGTAATATTATAGAACGCTCTAACTATACAAAAGAGGGTATTCAATATTCTCAAACTGCGTAAAATAGATGATCTTGTTAAATTCTTCTGAAATGTTAATACATAGTTGCAACCTTAAATTGCGTTACTACAGTCTTTTTAGATTATTAGAGCTTGTACAGTCATATCATGGGCTTCTTATCAAGTTATAAGCGATATACCATATTAAGCATCGGATTATAGGGGGCGAAAGGCATTGTAAATATTTGTGTGGGAAAGCCTGTCTGTCTGCTAAGAAAACTATTTCCTGTGCCGCTGAAACATGTTTATTATGGTATTCATTCCACGTATGTTCCAGATCAAGACTTTACTTAAATCTTATCATATTGTGCACATATCGACAAATATTTTTTATTAGGGTCTAACTGACAAACGTAAACAATGGCTATTTCCGCGAATTTCTCGTCATTGAAAATTTGCCTTGTGCCACGAGAAATTTACGGAAGAAGCCATTGATTACGTTTGTCAGCTAGGCCCTAATGAAAAATATTTGTCGATATAAAGAATCTCTTTTCATGGACAATATATCATATGATTCCGAGAATGATCCTTTAAATTTGTCTGGATTGTGGGGACTAGTAAAATAGTTCCTTCTCTAAACTGTCCACGTTTTGTGTGCACAGATTTTTACTGCAACTCATGTTTTGATATATGATATAATTTTGTGAGTAAACTGTATTTTTTTTTATTAAATCGAACTCATGTCAACTGGCATTCGGAATAGTATTTGTAAATTAATATTTAGTATTAGTTTTATGGAATATGAGCAGATTAATTATCTTCTCAATATTCAGAATGCTTTAAACCCCAACTCGTACATTTCGACATAACTTTTTTCATTGAGGCCTAACTGATAAACGTAAACAATGGCTTCTTCCGTAAATTTCTCGTGGCACAAAAGCTACTCAAGTAAGCCTCCAATTCTATCGGATATATGAACTCTTCCTCTTCGAAACGAGCGCAGTGTATTGATTAGGGACGTTTTCAATGACGAGAAATTCGCGGAATAAGCCATTTTTTACGTTTGTCAGTTAGGCCGTAAGTCTCTGTGCCGTAAGAGCGTTTCCAGATGAAATCAGCCGGAAAAAGTCAAAATCTTGCACGACCCTCTCCGATTTGGATGAAACTTTGCACATGTCTTCGGAATTGGTGATGATGGATTTTCCGTGGGTTAAGGGAATTTTTTGACTCAAGACAAATTTTTCAAAAGGGCGTATGTGTTTTGTCATGCGTATTTTTCAAAAAATCAGAACTCGAAAACCGTTGGTTGTAATAAAATTGCGTCTGAGAAGAAGTTGTAGTTAATTAATTTGGCTATATGAAAAAATATATTCACTGTAAAAAAAAATTTTTTTCTTCAAAAAAATCAAAAATTAAACTTAAAAATCAATTAGCAAATCTATCCAACGTACGATTTTTATAATTTTTTCCAAAAAGACTTTAAGTCATAAAAAGAAGAATAGAAGTTGTTCTACGATGGAGCAACTTAAGATAAAAAAAGTTCTTATAAGTAAGAAAAATTCCATTTTTTTTCGAATTTGTTTTTTTTGCATAAATAACCATATTTTAATAATATAATACGATTCTTCTAGTGATTTTAAACATAAATGCTCTTGGTGAGCAACATTCTATATGTACCCGTTTTCGAGATAATTTGAAAGTAATGTCGAAAAAATGGCTTTTTCTATGAAAATATCCCTTTTTCAAAAGTTAGTCGTGATTGTCCATCTTCAAAAGTATTTTTTTCAAATTGAACATAAAATTTTCAACAACTATCCTTTTGACACCAAGAAGATTGAACATCTTCTTAATTAACGAAATTAACAAATCTTAATTACCAAATAAAAATTTTGAGTTTTTTTTTGTTCATACGTGATTTATTTATTTTTTCTACTATTTTTAAAAAAAATTGTATTTACATTTTTACAAACACTATTTCCTAACATTCCTATAAATGTTATGAAAACTCAGTATTTCGTCAGTTGAAAATATTTTCGCAGCGATTTTGTTATCTGCAACTGGAATGAAGGAGTGATATTTCTGTGTACCAGGAATCATTTTTGTTTGCTGATAACTACCACCCCATTCTGCAGCTCCCTCTTCATATTCTTCTTGTGAAACATTTCTTGATTTTTCTTAATAGCCCAATCATACAAAGTTTTCGCACTTGTTATTGGATGTTCATGTTGTTTGGCCAAGCTTGCTCTTGTTGCCATTCGTTTTAATGTGCCGCCAATTGCATCACATGGTCCCTTACCATGTGAAGTTGCGAAAAAATGCCACTCATAATCAATGTTGTATTTCTCTTTAAACTTGCAGAGGCTTGCAAAAATTTTTCTATTTTTGTATTGGGAAGCAGCCCCATCAGACATAAAAATGGCCTTTTTTATATTCATTAGTTGATTTAAATACGTTAGTAATTTAGAAATAAATACTTGTACCGCAATTGTATCATGTCTTAGAACTTCTGATATTACAACAAAACTTAGATTTTTAAGCATTCCTGACTCCATATAATAAATAACAAACGGATGAATTGTAGCCTGATCATTGTTCCAATGATGACTTTGAACAGAATCCTGAAGTACAAATGAATAATTCTCTGCAAAATCGCAAATAATAACTACTTCTCCTTCTTTTAATGA
Source organism: Aedes koreicus (assembly GCA_024533555.2). Lineage (NCBI taxonomy): Eukaryota > Metazoa > Arthropoda > Insecta > Diptera > Culicidae > Aedes > Aedes koreicus. The sequence goes on along the minus strand of JAHHFK020005456.1, from coordinate 1,673 downwards.
AGACTTTGTATCTTTTAAAAATTTAGATTGCTTTGTTTTTATATAATCATGAGTTAATAGTTTTTCTAATTTCTCGCTAAAATATTCAACAAATTCATCGACAGGTTTTAATAGCGATTCTAAATTACATCTATTAGTTGTAATCCATTGTTCGAACGATATCTCAGACAAGTTATGTTTCTCAAGTTCTTTTAAAAATATTATCTCAAATTCTGACAGCGTGGGACAATTTTTGCATTCACGGAGGTAACAATGAATTACACAATAACTTCTCAAAATGTTGATAACAATCAGTGTTGAATGAATATTTTTTTAAACTTTGAAGCATTAAATCATTATTTTCGTGAATTGCGCAAACACAAACGTTGTGAGAACCTGAAGCATTTAGCAATTAACAATGTTTTGGTCGTAATGCTGCAAAAGTACTAAATCCAATTTTATGTTCACTGACTTCTTTAAATCGAGTGAAAGTTTCTCTAAGTGATGAAAGTAATAACCGTTTTTGAATTTGTTGACGCTTACCATTAGTGTTTACAGAGACATAATCTCTTTGTCCCGGCATGGCTCTGCTAATGTCGTCCTCGTCAAAAAATTGTATCACTTGATTCTTTATATCCGGATTCAAACGATTCCCCGATCTGTCGTTGGGGGTAGCCAATACTCCATTTTCGGCTGCCAATTCTTTTGCTTGTAATGCAAGGTATTTGTTTGTTTCAAATTTGCTCGTTATCTGCTGAATCGTCCACGAATTAGGCAAAACTGTTAATATACGTATTTTATCTATTCTCGAACAATCTTGTTCTATGAATTTTTCTTTCAATTTGGAAATAATTTCATCATATTCCACAACCTTTGTTTTCAATGTAGCTAACTCTCCGACTTTTTCTTGTGGTGGTAAGCTGAATAGATATTTTCTAATACCTGCTACAATTTCGGCAAATTTTTGCCGACGGTATTTATCGTTTTTAAATTCTCTAATGGATATCGGAGACACATTTATTCCTGCAATTCCATTATTGAATAACTCAATGTTGTGTATCCTGGAATAATCCGGTAGGTCACTGTCCTGAGAAGATGCCGAGGTAATTGAAGCTGCCGATGGTATTTCCTCCAAATCGTTCCGTGATGTGGTTGGTGCTTCGTCATGTCCACCGTTTTCTGGTTGCTCCACTCTTTCGACAGGATTACGACGATACGAATATAACCGACATGAATCACAAATTCTTAATGACGTGTGCAAATGGACCGTACACTGCATGGATAAAAGTTTTTCAATTAACTTGTCAGTTAAATTTCTAAGTTTAGGCGAACACCGTCTCCCGATTTCACGAAAAGGTTTACAACAATGCTTTGTTTCGAGTTCCATTTCAAATCGTTTTACACTTTACGCTACTTATCAAGACACTGTTAAACTGATGTCATGACTTTGCTATGTAATCCTTTTTATACGTACTAGGTACGCACTTTAGGTACTTTTTTGAAATATTAGTATGTGCAGGGGTATGCATGTAAATTATATTTTCTGTCAACACCAAAGGGAATGCATGAATAGGTATAAATGGGCGTAACAATTGTATTCTTACTGGTATAAACAGTTTAACTAATTAAATGCATTATGTTTCTACCTGAACAAAATACGCTTGTACACTAACATGAATACTAATTATTTTTGT